>CAUYLG010040330.1:0-17806 GCA_963573385.1 Cacajao melanocephalus | reverse complement strand
CATTTGTCTATTTTGGCTTTTGTTGCCAATGCTTTTGGTGTTTTGGTCATGAAGTCCTTGCCTATGCCTATGTCCTGAATGGTTTTGCCTAGGTTTTCTTCTAAGGTTTTTATGGTGTTAGGTCTTATGTTTAAGTCTTTAATCCATCTGGAGTTAATTTCCATGTAAGGTTTCAGGAAGGGATTCAGTTTCTGCTTTGTGCACGTGGCTAGCCAGTTTTCCCAATACCATTTATTAAACAGGGAATCCTTTCCCCATTGCTTGTTTTTGTCAGGTTTGTCAAAGATCGTATGGTTGTAGATGTGTGGCATTGCCTTTGAAGGCTCTGTTCTGTTCCATTGGTCTGTATCTCTGTTTTGGTACCAGTACTATGCTGTTTTGATTACGCTAGCCTTGCAGTATAGCTTGAAGTCAGGCAGCGTGATGCCTCCAGCTTTGTTCTTTTTACTTAGAATTGTCTTGGCTATGTGAGCTCTCTTTTGGTTCCATATGAAGTTTAAGGTGGTTTTTTCTAGTTCTGTGAAGAGGGTCATAGGTAGCTTGATGGGGATAGCATGGAATCTGTAAATTACTTTGGGCAGTATGGCCATTTTCACAATATTGATTCTTCGTAACCATGAGCATGGAATGTTTTTCCATCTGTTTGTGTCCTCTCTAAAATCCTTGAGCAGTGGTTTGTAGTTCTCCTTGAAGAGGTCCTTTACGTTCCTTGTCAGTTGTATTCCTAGGTATTTATTCTCTTTGTAGCAATTGTGAATGGCAGTTCATTGTTGATTTCGCCGTCTTTAAGTCTGTTATTGGTATATTGGAATGGTGATTTCTGCACGTAGATTTTGTATCCTGAGACTTTGCTGAAGTTGCTTATCAGTTTCAGGAGATTTTGGGCTGAGATGATGGGGTCTTCTAAATATACAATCATGTCATCTGCAAATAGAGACAATTTGACTTCCTCCTTTCCTAATTGAATACCCTTTATTTCTTTTTGTTGCCTGATTGTTCTGGCTAGAACTTCCAATACTATATTGAATAGGAGTGGTGAGAGAGAGCAACCTTGTCTAGTGCCAGATTTCAAAGGGAATCTTTCCAGTTTTTGCCCGTTCAGTATGATACTGGCTGTGTATTTGTCATAAATAGCTTTTATTATTTTTAGATACGTTTTGTCGATACCTAGTTTATTGAGCGTTTTTAGCATAAAGGGCTGTTGAATTTTGTCAAAGTTCTTCTCTGCATCTGTTGAGATAATCATGTGGCTTTTGTCTTTGGTTCTTTTTATGTGGTGAATTATGTTTATAGACTTGTGTATGTTGAACCAGCCTTGCATCCCCGGGATGAAACCTACCTGATGGTGATGGATATGCTTTTTGATGTGCTGTTGCAATCAGTTTGCCAGTATTTTATTGAAGATTTTTGCATCTATGTTCATCATGGATATTGGCCTGAAGTTTTCTTTTCCTGTTGAGTCTCTTCTGGGTGTTGGTATCAGGATGATATTGGTCTCGTAAAATGATTTGGAAAGGATTCCCTCTTTTTGTAATGTTTGGAATAGTTTCAGAAGGAGTGGTACCAGCTCCTCTTTGTATATCTGGTAGAATTCAGCTGTGAACCCATCTGTACCTGGGCTTTTTTTGGTTCATAGGCTATTAATTGCTGCCTGAACTTCAGCCCTTGTTATTGGTCTATTCAGTGTTTTGACTTCTTCCTGGTTTGGGCTCTGGAGTGTGCAGGTGTCCAGGAATATATCCATTTCTTCCAGGTTTACTGGTTTCTATGCATAGAGATGTTTATAGTAATCTCTGATGGTAGTTTGTATTTCTTTGGAATCTGTGGTGATATCCCCTTTATCATTTTTTATTGTGCCTATTTGATTCTTCTCTCTTTTCTTTTTTATTAATCTGTGTAGCAGTCTGTCTGTTTTCTTGATCTTTTTAAAAAACCAGCTCCTTGATTTATTAATTTTTTGAAGGGTTTTTTTGTTTCTCTATCTCCTTCAGTTGTGCTCTGATCTTAGTTATTTCTTGTCTTCTGCTCGCTTTTGAGTTTTTTTGATCTTGCTCCTGTAGCTCTTTCAATTTTGATGATAAGGTGTCAATTTTAGATCTTTCCTTGCTTCTCATGTGGGTATTTATTGCTATAAATTTTCCTCTAGACACTGCTTTAAATGTGTCCCAGAGATTCTGGTACGTTTTTTCTTTGTTCTCGTTGGTTTCAAAGAACATCTTTATTTCTGCCTTCATTTCATTGTTTCCAGTCATCATTCAAGAGCCAGTTGTTCAGTTTCCATGAAGTTGTGCGGTTCTGAGTTAGCTTCTGAATTCTGAATTCTAATTTGATTGCACTGTGGTCTGAGAGACTATTTGTTATGATTTCTGTTCTTTTGCATTTGCTGAGGAGTGATTTATTTCCAATTATGTGATCAGTTTTAGAGTAGATGTGATGTGGTGCTGAGAAGAATGTATATTCTGTGGATTTGTGGTGAAGAGTTCTGTAAATGTCTATTAGATTTGCTTGGTCCGGGTCTGAGTTCAAGTCCTGGATATCCTTGTTAATTTTCTGTCCCGTTGATCTCTCTAATATTGACGGTGGAGTGTTAAAGTCTCCCAGTATTATTGTGTAGGAGTCTAAGTCTCTTTGTAGTTTGTTAAAAACTTGCTTTATGTATCTGGGTGCTCCTGCATTGGGTGCATGTATATTTAGGATTGTTAGCTCTTCTTGTTGCATTGATCCTTTTACCTTATGTAGTGCCCTTCTTCGTCTCTTCTGATGTTTGTTGCTTTAAAGTCTATTTTATCAGAGACTAGGATTGCAACTCCTGCTTTTTTTTGCTCTCCATTTGCTTGGTAAATCTTCCTCCTTCCCTTTGTTTTGATCCTATGTGTGTCCTTGCATGTGAGATAGGATTCCTGGATACAGCAAACCAATGGGTTTTGAATTTTTATCCAGTTTGCTACTCTGGTAATAATTAGGTGTTCACATCTCAAGAACATTGCACCTGACAAGATTGAGAGCCAGTGTGAACATGGGCCCAAACCAGGGCTTTTGGAATAATGAGGAACAGCAAACCAGCCTCTCCCTTCACTTAGAAAGGGACTATTAATGGGAGGGTCCAAATCTTCATCGTCCAAACACAGAAACCCAGGAACTCAATGCCAACATGGAAACCAAAATGTATCAGGAATGAAGTACAGTACCCCTTCACATACTCAAGGTTAAGATGGGTTTGCAGAAATTGTATCTGACCATCTGGCCTCTGCTAGTAGATGTGGCCCCACACCAGCATTTTTAAGAGAAGGTGTTTTTGTTCCTATTACTTATATTATTTCCCCAAGGGGTATAAAATCTACTAAGGGGAATATAATGAATCAGAATAAATCAGCTCACTTACAAGAAACGTTCCTGGGTAATGGTTTTTAGTTGCCCAGCTTATTCAGCACATTATTTAAAAGTGGCAAAATTCAGGGCAGTCTGAGAAGAGAATTCAAAGTGATGGCTACAGGTTTAGGTAGGATGCACATGCAACCCCCATTTTTTTCAGTGTATATGTCCAGAGGCCAAGACCCCTGATCATGAAAATAAGTTATTTTGTATATTACAATGCACAGGAGAACAGAGGGAAAGACGCTTTCTTGGAAGGTGACTAAAAGGCATCTTGCAAAAGGTCCATATCACTGAAGTGGAAGGACTGGAGCCCAGTGCCTTGTGGCCTTCATTAACTTGACCCCACCTCTTCTTTGGTTGTAGTGGCCTTAGAGGGAGCTGTTTTTTCTACTTGTTCTGCTGGCTTCTTCTTTTCTTCTTCTTCCTCATCCTCATCCTCTTGGGGATGGAGGTCTGGGTATTTCTGCATGCATTCCTGCATGGCCCAGAACTGGTCTATACAGTCTGACCCCTTGATCTCCTCCTTGCTATAGTGGAAGCAGGAAAAGGCCGACTTGAACTGTTCCCCCACATGGGTCGCTGGCCATTTCCCCAAGGCATGGGCAGTCACAGTTAATGTTTCCATTTGGCAGTATCAATCTGTGCTCCTCGTATCGATCATTGGGGTCATCAGCCACCAATTCTGCATTGCTTGGAGTTTCATGGTCTTATTTGGTTACAAATATGATTCGATCCTTCCCTTCCTGCCGGCAGTAGGACGTGGCTGCAGCCTGGCTTTGAGACTTTGCAGAAGCAGCGGCGGTGGCAGCTGCAGCTTCATGCCGTGACCTCCCTGAATAAGTATTATTAATGGTTCCATGTTATATAAGGAACTGAGGCTTGGTGGCAGGGTTGGGGTAGGTTTATCAAGTTTGAAGAAAGGACTGGAATAAGAATGGAGTTCTTATGACTCCAAATTCCACTGCTAGTGGCCTTACTATTTGTAGTGCCTCTTCAGTTTTAGAGACACCAGTGCTTTCATCCTTAGTCCTAGTGTTTTAATTGTTGTTGTCGTCATTAGTCTTCATCAAGGCAGGCAGGATAACACTTGCTTCAGAGTTTGGAATGTTTTGATGCCTGAAGCTTTGTATTTAGAGACTTGGGGTGAACTTGGAACACTCATGATCACAGTGAGCTTTCCTTCTGCTTTCCCTCATTTAGAATGCTGATATTTCAGTCATCTAATATTACATTCCATTTCTTCCATTGCGACTTAGAGTGTACCTTAAATCATCACCTTCTCTCATTCCTGTTCTTACTGGATCACTAAAGCTCCACCCACTGGTTGGGATCTTTTTTTTTTTTGAGACAGAGTCTCGCTCTGTTGCCCAGACTGGAGTGCAGTGGTGAGATCTTGATTCACTGCAACTTCTGCCTCATGGCTTCAGGCGATTATCCTGCCTAAGGCTCCCGAGTAGCTGGAATTACAGGTGCATGCCAGCACACCTGGCTATTTTTTTGTATTTTTAGTAGAGATGGGGTTTCACTGTGTTAGCCAGGATGGTCTCTGTCTCCTGACCTTGTGATCCACCCGTCTTGGCCTGCCAAAGTGCTGGGATTACTGGTGTGAGCCCCCGTGCTCAGCCAGGATCTTGTTTTAAAGATAGGACTATGGTATTATCCCCCAGACTCTTACTACCTTGTCCCGTATACTACTTGGAGTGATCTTGGCCATTAACCATCATTTTGTTGTCAGTAAAGACATGGTAATTTGAACTGTTGGCTACCCACTTTTGAGGCAAGTAGATAGTCTGGAGTCACTTATACCCTTCTTCTTCCTTTTCTATATCACCATATGTTGAAATTGAGACCATAGTAAGAACTTTCATGCTTCTTCCATTAGGATATGCTACCATCTTAGATAATCCTAAATTATTAATTTGATGTAGAATCTTTGTACTTATCACATTTTCGTCTTTGCCATTTGAACTATTCCTATTTAAATGAAATTGAACATTTAGAATCTTGTTAAAATAGTAATTCTCAATCTGCAATTTAAAGGAATGATTAGAACCTGTCTGTCATTTCCAGGTAGGTGGTAAGTGAAACTAGGCTATAAATGATATTATCTAGAATGAGAATATGGAGTAAGAAGAAAAGAATATTTAAGATTGGGCTTTGAGAAACTCTCATATTTAATGGCCAGGGGAGAAGAATGAAAACACAGAGGAGACTAAGAAGGTATAGTCAGAGAGGTGGGGTGGAGGGGGGAAAGTAGGAGAGTTTGGTGTGTTGGAAATAAAGAGTATGCCACCAGAGTTGAATGCTGCTGTGAGACTAATTAAAAAGAGGACAAAGTAGCTCAGTTTTAGTGACATGATAGTCATTGTTGCATTGTTGATTTTAGTAAGAGCTGTTTTGGTGCACTTTTGGGTTGGAAACCAGGCAGTATGGCTTAAGGGAGAGTGAAGGTGAGGAATCAAATCCCATTAGTATAGAAACTGTTTTGACTAGTTTGGGAAGAAGAAAAATGAGGTGGAAACCAGAAGGAATTGTGAGGTCAGTAGAAAGTGTTTATTTGCAGGGAAGAAACATTTAAGAGTCAGAAGGAAGGCTCTAGTTGAGATGGAGAGGTCAAGTGTAACATAGATATGAAAGGATATTTGATAGTGTATAATATTTCTGAGAAAGCAAAATGGATGAATGAAACTGCTTTGAACATTCTTTTACAAGTCTTTTTGGGTTACGTGTTTTTATTTATCTTGGGTGAATACCTAGGAGTAGAATTTCTGTATTTTTTTCTTTAACTTTATAAGAAACTGCCAGTTATCTAAAGTGATTGTAGCATTTTACTTCTTCATCAACATTGTATATGAGAGTGCTAATTTTTCCACATCCTTGCCAACACTTGTCAGTGTCTTCAATTTTAATCATTTCAATGGCATCATAGTGGTATTTCATTGTGGGTTTAATTTGCATTTTTAGTGACAGGTTTGTGCTTTCCTATTTGGAGGAATTTTTTTTTTTTTTTTTGAGACAGAATCTCGCACTGTTGCCAAGGCTGGAGTGCAGTGGCATGATTTTGGCTCACTGCAACCTTCCAAGTAGTTGAGATTACAAGTGTGCACCACCATGCCTGGCTACTTTTTATATTTTTAATAGAGACGGGATTTGGTTTCACCATGTTGGCCAGGCTGGTCTTGAACTCCTGACCTCAAGTGATCCGCGCATCCTGTCCTCCCAAAGTGCTGGGATTATACGCATGAGCCACCATGCCTGGCCTTACGGGGATTACTTATTGCGGAGTTGCAAGAGCAGGTAAGTTCTTTGTCAGATTTATGTATTGCAAATATTTTGTTCTGCAATTTTGTTTTTTTTTGATCACCCAGGCTGGAATGCAGTGGTGCAATCTTGGCTCACTGCAACTTCCACCTCCCAGGTTCAAGCGATTCTCCTGCCTTTGCTTCCAAAGTAGCTGGGATTATAGGCACGCACCACCACACCTGACTAATTTTTCTATTTTTAGTAGAGATGGGATTTCACCATGTTGACCAGGCTGGTCTTGAACGCCTGACCTCAAGTGATCCACCTGCCTCAGCCTTCCAAAGTGCTGGAATAACAGACATGAGCCACCACGCCCGGCCGCCTTTGTAATTTTTACTGTTGATTTTGAAGAGCAAAAGTTCTAAGTTTTAATGAAGTTTATGAATCTTTATTTTTCATGGTTTATGTTTTTTGTATCCAAAGAAATTTTTGCCTACTCAAAAGATCACAACAATTTTTTCTACTTTTTCTTTAAGAAATTTTGTATTTTTAGCTGAGTGATATGTTTTGAGCAGATATTCATGATCTGAGTTAATTTTTGTGTATTTTGCAAAGAAAGAGTCAAATGTCATTATTTAAAAATATGGCTATCTAGTTGTCTTAGCACCATTTGTGAAAAATATTTTTCATTCCCCTATTGAATTACTTTGACTCATTTAAAAAATTTGATATAGTTGTATATATTTTTTTGGGTATATGCAATATTTTAATACATGTATACAATGTGTAACAATCAAATCAGGGTAATTAGAATATCCATCACTTCAAGCATTTATCTTTTCTTTGTGTTGGGAACATTACAATTCTTCTGTTCTAGGTATTTTGAAATATACAACACATTATTGTTGAGTATAATTTTCCTACTGTACTTTTGAAACTAGAATGTATTCCTTCCATCTAAGTGTGTTTATATACTCATTAACCAACTTTTCTTTATTGCACCCTCCTTTCCCTTCCTTTTTCAGCCTCTGGTAACTACCCTTTTACTTTCTACCTTTATGAGATCAACTTTCTTAGATCCTACATGAGCAAGAACATTGATTTTTATCTTTCTGTGCCTGGTTTATCTCATTTAACACAATGATCTCCAGTTCCATCCATTTTGCTAGAAATAACAGGATTTTATTATTTTTTATGAATAAGTAATATTCCATGTTGTATATACCACATTTGCTTGGTTTATTCATGTATTTATGGAGACTTAGGTTGATTCCACATGTCTACTGTTGTGAATCGTGTTGCAGTAAACACAGTAGTGCACATATCTCTTTGATATACCGATTTTCTTTCTTTTGAATATATACTCAACAGTGGTATTGCTAGATCTTATGGTTGTTCTGTTTTTAGTTTTTTCCTTTTCGTGTGTGTGTGTGTGTGTGTGTGTGTGTGTATTTAAGAGATA
Organism: Cacajao melanocephalus; assembly: GCA_963573385.1. Classification (NCBI taxonomy): domain Eukaryota; kingdom Metazoa; phylum Chordata; class Mammalia; order Primates; family Pitheciidae; genus Cacajao; species Cacajao melanocephalus. Next base: position 9,726 of record CAUYLG010040330.1, on the reverse strand, counting down.
GGGTCTTGGCTGGGCATGGTGGTTTATACCTGTAATTCCAGCACTTTAGCTGGAATTCCTCCCTGAAGTGGGAGGATTACTTGAGGCCAGAAGTTTGAGACTAGTCTTGGTGACATAGTTAGAACCCATCTCTACAATAAAAAAAAAACTAGCTGGGTGTGGTGTTATGCTCCTGTAGTCATAGCTACTTGGGAGGCTGAGGTGGGAGAATCCTTTGAACCCAGGAGTTTGCAGTTACAGTGATCCATAATTGTGCCATTGTACTCCAACCTGGGTGACAGGCAAGACTACTCTGTCTCAAAAAAAAAAAAAAAAAAAAAAAAAGACAGAGTCTCCCTGTGTTGCCCAGGCTGGTCTTAAACTCCTGTCCTCAAGAATGGCTGAACATACACAAGTGAATCACCACACTTGGTTGGTATTAGAGGCACTTCCATACTATTTTCCATAATGGTTGCCGCTTTACATTCTCAGCAACCATATACAACCTTTCCCCTTTGTCTCCATTCTCACCACCATTTGTTACTGTCTTTTTAATAATAGCCTTTCTAACTATGGTGAGATGATGTCTCATTGTGGTTTTGATTTGAATTTTCCTGATGATTAGTTGAACATTTTTTTCATATACTTGTTGTCTCTTTGTATGTTTTCTTTTGTGAAGTGTCTATTTTTAATTGGATTTTTATTTTTTATTTTTATTTTTGCTAGTGTGTTGTTTGAGCTCCTTATATAGTCTGGTTATTAATCTGTTTTTGGATGTATAGTTTGCAAATATTTCCTTTCATTCTGTAGATCATCTCTTCACTTTGTTAATTGTTTCCTTTTCCGTGCAGGAGCTTTTTAGCTTAATGTAATCCCAGTTGTCTGTTTCTGCTTTTGTTGACTGTGCTTTTAAGATCTTGTCCCAAAAATCTTTGCCTCAACTCATGCCCTTAAGCTTTCCCCAGTGTTTACTTCTACTACTTCCATAGTGTCAGGTCTTAGATTTACATCTTTAATCCACTCTGATTTGATTTTTGTATATAGTGAAAAATAGGGATATATAATAGTTCTATTTTTCTGCATGTGGGTATCTAGTTTTTCCATCACTGTTAATTAAAGAGACTGATCTTTCCCCAGTGTATGTTGCTGGTGCCTTTGTTGAAAAGGAGTTGTCTATAAGTAAGTGTATGGATTTATTTCTGGGTACTGTGTTCTGTTCCATTGGTCTATGTGTCTTTTTATGATAGTACCATGCTGTTTTGGTTGCTATAGGTTTATAGTATAATTTGAAATCAGATAACATGATGCCTTCAGCTTTGTTCTTTTTGCTCAGAATTGCTTTAGCTATTCAGCATCTTCTGTGGTTCCATATGCATTGTAAGATTTCCTTTTTCTATTTCTAGGAAGAATGTCATTAGTATTTTGATAAGGATTGCATTGAATCTGAAGATTGCTTAGGGCAGTTTGGTCATTTTAGGAATATTAATTCTTCCAATCCATGAACATGGGATATCTTTCTATTTTTTTGTATGTCTTTTTCGATTACTTTCCTCAGTGTTTTATAGGTTTCATTGTATAGATCTGTAACATCCTTGATTAAATTTATTCATGGAGTTTTTTTTTCTTTGTAGCTATTGTAAATGGCATTGGTTTCTTGATTTTTTTAGGTTGATCACTGTTAGTGTATGGAAATGCTGTTCATTTTCTCATGTTGATTTTGTATCTATCCTGCAACTTTACTAAATGTGTTAATTCTACGTATTTTCTGTGGAGTCTTTAGATTTTTTTAAAACATAAGGACATGTCGTCTACAAACAAGGCTAATGTGACTTTTCTTCCCAATTTGGATGTTCTTTATTTCTTCCTTTGCCTAATTGTTCTGGCTAGGACTTTCAGTACTGTATTGCATAACAGTGGTGAAAGTGTGCTTTCTTGTCTTGTTCCAGTTCTTACTGGAAAGGCTTTCAGTTGTCCCCCATTCAGTGTGATAATAGCTGTGGTTTTGTGATATATGGTCTTTATTATGTTGAAGTATACCAGGTTTGTTGAGGGTTTTTATCATGAAAGGATGTTGAATTTTGTTGAAATCTTTTCAGCATCTGTTGAAACATTTGTTCTTGGTTCTGTTAATGTAATGTATTATGTTTATTGATTTGCCTGTGTTGAACATGCTTGTATCCCTTGGATGAATCCCACTTAATCATGGTGAATGATCTTTTTAATGTGTTGTTAAATTCTGTTTGCTAATATTTTGTTGAGACCTTTTACATTTGTGTTCATCAGGGATACCTGGATGCATTTTTTGAAAATACCTTGAACAAATATGTATATTTTTGGTTCTCTTTCCTGTTCTATTTATTTATATGTCTGTCTTTAAATATCAATACCAGACTGCTATGGTTATTATAGCTTTGTGGAAAGAGTGGAAATCAAGTAGTATATCTCTTAAATTCTTTCTTTTTCTTTCTTTTTTTTTTAATCAAAATTGCGTTGTATTTTATTTTGCATTTCTGTGTATACATTTTTGAATCAGTTTTTGTTTTTCAACAAAAATCTTGCTAGGAGTTGGATTGGGATTGTAACATATTGAATTACAAGTAGGGATGGATAGAGAGGGAAGTGGCCTTTTCTAATCAGATTTATGTTTTAGAAGGGCCATTCTTCTGTCAGAGTTTAAAAGTGGGTTAGAACAGAGCAGGACTGGAGTCAGAGCAGTTTGCCAGAGTTTAAGTCATAGATGATGAAAACTAGAAGAAAGACTGGTGGTATGTTATAGGGGAGTATAGATACTTTTGAAACTTGCGTCAGTTCCCCTCCCCCTTTTTCTTTTTTGATATAGTGTGTCCTTCTGTTGCCCAGGCTGGAGTGCAGTGGTGGGATCTCAGCTTACTACAATTTCCACCCATTTGGTTCAAGTGGTCCTCCTGCCTCAGCCTCCCAAGTAGCTTGGACTTCAGGTGTGCACCACCACATCCAGCTAATTTTTGTAGTTTTAGTAGAGTCAGGACTTCTTTATGTTGGTGAGGCTGGTCTTGAACTCCTTACCTCAGGTGATCTGTCCACCTTCGCCTCCCAATGTGCTGGGATTACAGGTGTGTGCCATCGTGCCTGGCCTATTGAAGTTTTCTGTTGCTCTCATAACAAATTGCCACAAACTGAGTGGCTTAAAACAGCACAAATTTATTATTCTTCCCTTCTGAAGGTCCAAAGTCTGGTACATTTCTCACCAGACTGAAATCAGTTTGTTGGACAACTGTGTTCCCTTCTGCAGGATCTAAGATAGAAACTTTCATTCTCATTTGGCTTGTTGGCAGAATTCATTTATTTGTGCTCGTAGATCTGAGATTCCTGTTTTCTTTCTGGCTGTCTGCTGAAGACTGTTCCCAGCTTCTAGAGGCTATCTGTGCTCCTTGGCTTGTGGTCCTCTCCATTCATTTTTTTTCTTTTTGAGACGGAGTCTCCTCTGTAGCCCAGACTGGAGTGCAGTGGCACAATCTTGGCTCACTGCAACCTCTGCCTCCCATATTCAAGTGATTCTTCTGCCTCAGCCTTGTGAGTAGCTGGGACTACAGGCATGCGCCACTAAGTTTTTGTATTTTTAGTAGAGATGGGGTTTCACTGTATGGGCCAGGCTGGTCTTGAACTCCTGACCTCATGATCTACCCACCTGGGCCTCCCAAAGTGCTGGGATTACAGGTGTAAGCCACCACCTGTGCCCTCTGTTAGAAATAAGGCTCAGAGTTGTAAGGAAAAACGAGCACTCAGACAAAGGATTTCTCAGCAAAGCAAATTTACTTCTGCACAGAAGGGTGCCTCCCATATGGCTAATTGCCACAAGAGCTCCTTGAACAAAGGAGAGTAGAAGTTTTCATTTCTAATGCGACTCCTGCCATTGTATCCTTTCCCCACTGGCTGGGGTCAGACTGCACAATCGAAACTAGACTGGATTGGCTAAACATTTAAACTTTCTTAGATAAGATGGATGTGTGATGGGAGAGAGGGGAGAGGAGGAAGGGGTGTCTGTGGCAAACTAGAGAGCTAGTCTCTTCCCAAGTAAGGAAAGAATATGAGCTGGTTCTGATAACGCCACTGGTTCTGTGTCATGCCTGGGCATGTAGTAAAGTCAGAAAGAGGAAAAGGAGAAAGTTGCCGAGGGGGAGTGGGGGGAGGTTGCTGGAAATTAAAGAATGAAAGGTTGAGCAGGCTTTTTGAAGAGAAACCTTGCCATGTCTCACACCCTCCATTTTTAAAGCCAGCAATGGTGGGTTGATTTCCTTCTACTTTCTCCTCTTTTTTCAGTCTCCTCTTTCTGACCCAACAAGTAAAAGTTCTAGGAAAGGTTTTAAGGATTCATGTGATTAGATTGGGCCCATCCATGTAATCTAGTATAATCTCCCCATCTGAACATCTTTAATTTGATCACATCTACAAAAATTGAAAAACTATAAAACTGTATACTCAGAACTCTCATTTCTTTCTATATCCCTTCTTTCTTATTTCCACATATCCTCTATGGGTAATCAGTTTCACTGACTTCTTGTTTATTTTTCCTCTGTTGCATTTTTCAGAAAACTGGCACGCGTGCATGCACGCACATACACACACACACACACACACACACACATATATATAGTCTCATATCCACTTTTTTTTTTTGAGACTGTGTCTTTCTTTGTGGCCCAGGGTAGAGTACAGTGGTGTGATCTCAGCTCACTGCTCCACTTCCCAGGTTCAAGTGATTCTCATGCCTCAGCCTCCCAAATAGCTGGACAACAGCAGCACTCTAATATTTGTATTTTTAGTAGAGACAGGGTTTCACTATGTTGGCCAGGCTGGTCTCAAAACTCCTGATCTCAAGTGATTGGCTCACCTTGGCCTCTGAAAGTGCTGAGATTATGGGAGTGAACCACTGTGCTTGGCCCTTCATTTTCCCTTTTTTTAATACAGAAGTACAGTATTGTATATATTCCTTTGCAAATTGCTTTTCTTTTTACTTAACAGTATTTTCCTAGTAATCACTCCCATATCTGTTCAGAGATCTTCCTTATTGTTTTTTGTAACTTCCATATTCTTTCTTGCATTCTTTAAGTGGATAACTATAGTTATTCAACCAGTTTCCATAGAGATGTGTTTAGATTGTTTCTAAGGTTGCCCTGAAAAATAATGCTGTAATGAATAATGTTTGTACATATGTTGTTTCATATTTAGGGAGGTTTTTTTTAAACCTCTTAGAAGTGGGATCAGATGGAAAATATACATGTAGTTTGTTAAATACCATAAAATGTCCTTGCATTGATTTTCTGCCATTTTATGGCAATGAATATTTCCCAGTAGCCTTTCCCACAAAGTTGTCAAGATTTTGGATGCTTTTTGTCAATTGGACAGGTGAGAAATGGCATTTAAAATTAAATATAATTTATATGAAATAAAATGAATTTATTTAAAATATATAGTTGATGCTTTTTGTCAAGTATGTATTTCATGTAACCATCACAATTAAAATGTAGATTCTTCAGTAAATATGTAGAACAATTTCTATCATATCTCATTATGATTTTAGTGAGTTTACTTACTGCCAACAGTCATAGTGTTTAAACCAATATGCTTTTGCTTCTAAGTTAAATTGGTGATTTAAAAAAGATAAACCAATTTTATCAATTTTGTCAATGTGTATGTGAATATTTAAGTATTTATTTGAAGGTATTTGCATGATTAGCTTATTGTAAAATTTGAGGTATGTTTGGCACAACTTAGATATATGAACTACTTTTTTCAACTTTATTTGATAAAATCTAAATATAGATTAAATATTTTTGATTAAAATTTAGCTTCCTAATGAAAATGTTCTGTATAGATAAAATGCATCCTGGATATCAAAGATTACTTTGAAAAAGAAAAATATCTTACTAATCTGTGTAATGATTACATGTTAAAATATTTTATTTTGGATCTGTTAAGTAAATTATTATTAAAATTAATTTCACCTTTTTAACTTTAAATATGGATATTAGAACATTTAACATTATACATATAGCTTACATGATATATTTTATTAGTATTGAACTAGATTATTTTCTTGCTTGTATAAAAATTTATGGGTTTTTCTTTCTGAATGTTTGAAGTTAAGAGACCTAAACGCAGTTTGGTCTTAATTCAATCACTAGTAATTTCTTGGTTATTCTTGTTATTTCAACCATTCTGTTAGTAAAGGTTAATAATACATTCAATTTATTTATTAAATATTAGTGTCATCATTCAGTGAATCTTAATGTGTTACAGTCATATCTGAAAGCATCTAATAAAGTGAAATGACTTTATATTTGTACAAAATCTAGTGAGCTATGTTATGATACTGCTGGTGTTTAAACCTCTAATTGCTTACATTCTTTCAGAGGAGTAAATTATTCAGAGATATTTTGCATAGCCACGATTGAGAGTAGGCTGTGAGCAGCAGTGTATGCATTGTAGACTTTTTTGCAACAGCTGTCACAGTTGGCAAAGGTAATGCTGGAGAAGCACTGTATTAAATTGGTCCAGTAGTCATAATTAATTCAGAGAAAGAAGAGCTGTTTGCATAGCAGGCATGCTTGGCATAGTTAGGCAACTGTATGATTACGTGCCTCAATTACTGGGCATCCTGGATAAAACTGCCTCTGTTTGAGTGATGTGGATTGCATAGTGGGAACAGATGACTAAAATAAAATACTTGACCTTCTATTACATTGTCATACTAATAATGAAATAATTTTTTTTCTAAAGAATTAGGATAATTTTCCTATAGATTTTGAAAACGAATACAAATGGAAAAATTTAGCCAAATTTAATCAGAGGAAAGAAGTTATAGTAAAAAATCTCTTCCACTGCATCTGGAAATTACTAATGAAATCTCATTATGGGTAAAGTTGTTATATAAGTATGTAGGTATTTTTCACCTTACAGAATTTTACATTTAGCGCTCTATATATTTCTGCTCTGTTCTTCTGCTTACTAATGAACTATGCACATTTTATTTATTTAAACTTTTTAGCTTCCAAACTATTTAACACAAATGAATTACACACATTTTATAAAACATTATTTTTACAGGTACATTTATTTGACTTCTGAAATAAAGAGAGAAATTCATGTAATTAGAGCACAAAACTCATGAAATCAGGAGTTTGATTGCTTTAATTTGCATCCTTAGGATTGCTTTCTAAAATGAGGTCCACTTATTTTCAAAGATACATAGAAATTTAAATGAATTAATTTAAAATCTAAGAACCTTAAAATTTATAAAATGTGAATTCCTGAAGTATATATAAGACATGTGTTTAGAACTTGATTATACCTAGTGTAATGAAATGTGTAGGAGAGACCATATGATTTAGGAGCCCAGGCTCTGATGTTAGACTGGCTTTATACCTGGCTACACACTTACTTTCTATTTGACATGGCAGATTACCTCTTTGCCCTTGGTTTCTTCATTTGTAAAATGGTAATAATGTAGCATTTACTTAACAGATGGTTGTGAGATAATATGTGCAAAGCACTTAGGATGGATTCTGACTTATACTGCATATTCACTAAATATTATTTATTGATATTTTATTTAATGATATTTTCTTTCTTTTGACAGAAAACAGACTTCAGTTTTTTTCTAGGTTAATAGATTTTACTTTGTATTAATATTATTAGCAAATTGAAACAGAATGATGCATATATTTCTGAAGCCAGAGGATCTTGAGTATCAGTGGAGAGCTAAGTAGATTTTCGTTCTTTCCTGAAAAATCATATTTATTTTTTTATTTTAATTTTTTATTGTACTTTAGGTTCTGGGGTACACATGCAGATCATTCAGGATTGTTCCATAGGTACATACATGGCAATGTGGTTTGCTGACTCCGTCCCCCTGTCACCTATATCTGGCATTTATCCCCATTTTATCACTCCTCAACTTCCCCACCCCCTACTATCCCTCCCTGAGCCTTTCCCCAACAGACCCCAGTGTGTGATGCTCCCCTCCCTGTGTCCATGTGTTCTCATTGTTCAACACACACCTGTGAATGAGAACATGCAGTGTTTGATTTTCTGTTCTTGTGTCAGTTTGCTGAGAATGATGGTTTCCAAATTCATCCCCGTACCTACAAAGACACGAACTCATCATTCTTTATGGCTGTGTAGTATTCCGTGATATATATGTGCCACATTTTCCTTGTCTGTTCTATCATTGGTGGGCATTTGGGTTGGTTCCAGGTCTTTGCTATTGTAAACAGTGCCGCAGTGAACATACGTGTGCATGTGTCTTTATAATAGAATGATTTATAGTGCTTTGGGTATATACTCATTAATGGAATTGCTGGGTCAAATGGAATTTCTGTTTCTAGGTCCTTGAGGAATCACTACACTGTCTTCCACAATGGTTGAATTATTTTACACTCCCACCAAGAGTGTAAAAATGTTCCTATTTCTCCACATCCTCTCCAACATCTGTTGTCTCCAGATTTTTTAATGATCAACCATTCTAACTGGCATGAGATGGTATCTCAATGTAGTTTTCATTTACTTTTCTCTAATGACCAGTGATGGTGAGCGTTTTTTCATATGTTTGTTGGCCTCATATATGTCTTCTTTTGAAAAGTGTCTGTTCATATCTTTGCTCACTGTTGAATGGGTTTGTTTTTTTCTTGTAAATCTGTTTTAGTTCTTTGTAGGTTCTGGATATTAGCCCTTTGTCAGATTGGTAGATTGCAAAAATTTTTTTCCATTCTGTTGGTTGCTGGTTCACTGTAATGATTGCTCTTTTTGCTGTACAGAAGCTCTGGAGTTTAATTAGATCCCATTTGTCTATTTTGGCTTTTGTTGCCAATGCTTTTGGTGTTTTAGTCATGAAGTCCTTGCCTATGCCTGTGTCGTGAATGATTTTGCCTAGGTTTTCTTCTAGAGTTTTTATGGTGTTAGGTCTTATGTTTAAGTCTTTAATCCATCTGGAGTTAATTTCCGTGTAAGGTGTCAGGAAGGGATCCGGTTTCTGCTTTCTGTACATGGCTAGCCAGTTTTCCCAACACCATTTATTAAACAGGGAATACTTTCTCCATTGCTTGTTTTTGTGAGGTTTGTCAGAGATCATATGGTTGTAGATGTGTGGCATTGCCTATGAAGGCTCTGTTCTGTTCCATTGGTCTATATCTCTGTTTTGGTACCAGTACCATGCTGTTTTGATTACTGTAGCCTTGTAGTATAGTTTGAAGTCAGGTAGCATGATGCCTCCAGCTTTATTCTTTTTGCTTAGGATTGTCTTGGCTATGCAGGCTGTCTTTTGGTTCCATATGAAGTTTAAGGTGGTTTTTTCCAATTCTGTGAAGAGGGTCATAGGTAGCTTGATAGGAATAGCATTGAATCTGTAAATTACTTTGGGCAGTATAGCCATTTTTACAACATTGATTCTTCTTAACCATGAGCCTGGAATGTTTTTCATCTGTTTGTGTCCTCTCTTATTTCCTTGAGCAGTGGTTTGTAGTTATCCTTGAAGAGGTCGTTTACATCCTTTGTTAGTTGTATTCCTAGGTATTTTATTCTCTTTGCAGCAATTGTGAATGGGAGTTCACTCTTGATTTGGTTCTCTTTTAGTCTGTTATTGGTGTATAGGAATGCTTGTGATTTCAAATATATTGATTTTGTATCCTGAGATTTGGCTGAAGTTGCTTAGCAGTTTAAGGAGATTTTGGGCTGAGATGATAGGGTCTTCTAAATATACAGTCATGTTGT
>CAUYLG010040329.1:0-74980 GCA_963573385.1 Cacajao melanocephalus | reverse complement strand
AATACCCATTTTTAGACTGCATTCTAGTCTGGGCAGTAGAACAAGAATCCTGTTCTCTCTCCCTCTTTTTCTTCCTCTTTCTTTCTCTCATACATTCTTTTTCTTTCTTTCTTTCACTCTCACTTTCTTTCCTCTCTTTTTATTTCTTTCAAAAAAAAAAATAAAATAAAAAAAATAAAAAAAATAAAAAAAATAAAAATAAAAAAAACTCAGTTTTGGATCAATTGAGTTTGCTCTGGTCCATAGCCCTCTTGGAATCCCATAAACTGATCTGTAATGTGACCAATAAATACCTGTGGTCACCAGGGGAACCAGGTAGAAAAGTTTTGGATTCCACATTCCAGTGCCTGTGGTTCTTGTATGCAAGGTAGAATTTATTTCTGTTGCACCATTTGGGTCAGAGGAAAACGCCAACGTGCTATAGAGGCTGAAAGTATTCATCAGGGCAAGTCACATGATGATTTGAGTTTCTTTGAATGTTTCTTAACAACCACCATCCTCAAAGCCCTTACAATGTCCCTGCAGTTATATATGAGCCCTTTCAGGTTGTTCCATGAAACAGAGGCTATGGGCATGTTGTCCATAGATTAGGCCCCTGGATGTGGTTAATGGTTTCAATATCAGGGAATGGGGATATGCGTGTGTGAGCACTGAGGAGTAGGACATGGTTAGAGACCCTTCACCAAAGGAAAAGAGGATGGCACCAACCACAAATTTAATTCAAAAACAAAACACTGTTGCTTTTGGTTTCGATTGTCTCTTTCTTTCTTCACAAATACCTCACATCTGTGTAAAGATTGGCTGAAACCCCACTTAAAAAGCAAGCCCTTACCGAGATGCTAGTTCATTCATTAACAAAGAGAGAAGAAAGCTTGCTTTATGCTGTAAAAAGTTTGATTTAATTGCCCTCCTCCCTGGCCTCTTTTTGCCTAAATTGCAACATCCTGCAGTCCTGAGACTCTACTTGGATTTCCTCTCAATATTTGAATACAGAAATATAGGTCCGAAAGTACACTGCCCCTGTTTATGAGCCTTTTAAACATCAAAGAGTCATTTTCAGCTCTTGAGTTTGTCACTTTAAAACATGCTATACATTACCATTTAATGGGTAGTTCTTTCAGAATGGCCCATTAGGCTCTCCCCATCTCTGCCTTAACACTGAGTCCCACAGTTTGTATAAAGAAATGCCTTTAATGCAGGATTCAACTGAATTTCCAGCATGTTAAAATGCTCAGAATCTCCCTTTACTGGAGTAGAGTTTTAAAGGGTACAGGTCTGAGCCGCCATACATGTCATTCTAAAGATGCCATTAGCTCTGATTTGAAATCAGTTAGTTATGTTGACAAAAGAGAACATCACAACGTCAGGAAAAAGTAAGAGTCCACAGAACAACACTTCTCCAAGTGCTGCCAGAGCTTGAAATGTAAAGAATGACTCCAAAATTATGTAGCCTGAGGACCAGGTCGTATTGCATAACAGCTTAACAGTGATGATCCTTGCATGTTTGCCTTATGTTTGTTGGGCAATACCTTTAAATTCAGCACTGGGTTCAAATTTGAACTTTTGGACAGCTTCAATATTTCTTACACAGATTAAGATGACTATGGAATAAATAAGAGAAATAATAAAATGAGGAAAAAGAAATTAAACATCTTAAACTTGTTTAAATTGATGCACTTGCTGAAATCATAAGCATGATCTGTATTTTTACAGAACTGGTTCTCAGAAGCATACCAGGTTGCCTACCCTAAAGTTAGGTGAAGTTATTGATCTGGGATGTGGAAAGTAGGTTTTGAAGGTTTCAACCTCCAGAACTTCTTTTTCCTCCTTTTATTATTTCTCTTATTTCTTCCTTAGTCATCTTAATCCATGTAAGAAACATTGAAGCTGTCTAAAATTCCAAATTTGAACTGAAAGCTGAATTTGAAGGTGTTGCCCAACAAACATAAGGCAAACATGCAAGGATCATCTCTGTTAAGCTATTATCAGAGCTATTGGCATCTTTAGAATGACGTGTATGGTAGCTCAGGCCTGTACCCTTTAAAACTCAGCTCCAGTGTGTTGCAAATTAACACTCACACAGAGAAAAATTAGCAATTTTAAATAACTTCTCTCTCTTTCTGTGTGTGTGCATGTGTGTGTGTGCGTGTGTGTGTTTTGGAGACATCAAGCCAAAGTAGCAAGGACTTGAGGAGCCAATATCTTGGGGGAAAAAGAAAAGTTAAAAAGAAGTGAGACATGAGATAAGTCTGACATATGTCCGTGACTTTATTTTTCTCATCAAGGCATTTTTCTGATTCTCAGAAAGATTCTGAGAAGCCAAGAAACTTCCGCATGTCTTGCAGGAGACAGGAACAAAATTGGAGTGAAGGACTCTCCAAAGAAAAGAGGTGCAGGTAAAGAGGACAGGCTTTCTGTTGGGATGGTCAGAGAGCTATACTTGGGAGAACAGCCTCACAAGTACTAAAACCCAGACTCTAATCACTCCAGTATCTACATGGGTAAGTCATTCCAAACCCAACTGACTTCAAACATACAGAGCCTCAAATGATTTCAACAATTTTTTAATATAAAATGCTTTGTGTTTAATTGCAAATTACTTCATACACCAGGAGACATGAACACATAACAGAAAACTGAGAGTAATCAACAGAGAAAAGAAACAGCCTCACAGGATTTATCAGACATGGAGTTTAAAATATATGTGATCAATAAATCCAAGAAATAAGATAGCTATGGGGAAACCCTCAGAAGAGAAGTTCAACCTATAAAAAGAAGAAAGTGGACATTTTCTATAACTGAAAAATGCTTGAATTGAAATTGATAAATTAATGAATGAATATAATAGTAAATGGGAGAAAGCTGAAAAAAGAATTAATGAACTGGAAGAATAATCAGAGGAAATAGCCATAATGAAATAGTTTTGTTTTTTTATAAATGGTATGTACAGAAACATACGAAAAGGAACATAAGAGATGTAAGATTACATGGCTAAATGTTCACTATGTATGTATTCAGAATTCCAGAAGAGAAGAATGAGAATAGGTAGGAACAGTGTTCAAAGAGATGACAGCCAAGGAATTTCCACAACTACTGAACGGTAACAAGCCACAGTGTAAAAAGTGCTAAAAACACCAAGCAGGATAAATACAGTCATGTGTCGCTTAATGACAGGCTAGGTTCTGAGAAATGTATCATTAGGCAATTTTGTCATTGTGTGACCCTCATAGTGTGTACTTACACAAAGCTGGATGTGTACATATTTTTAGTTACATATATATATATATATATGCACACACACACATGTATATTTTCATATGAAAAACCAAATATCTCAGCACCAATACTGAATATCAATCATTTCCCCTACTTGATTTGTAATGCCAATATCGAGTGCCATACATCAGGTTTCTATATATGCTCCGTTACAATCTTATAGGACCTCTGCTGTATAAGTGGTCTGTCATTGACTGAAACATGGTTATATGATGCATGACTGTACTAAGAAAACTACACCTAAGTACATCATAGTAAAACTGCATTGAAAACCAAACACAAAGAAAAAACTCTTAAAGCCAGAGAAGGGAAAGAAGACATATTATCTTCAAAGGAGCAACTGTAAGACAAATGACTTCTAAACAGAAAACATTGAAGTCAGAAAACAATGGAGTGGCATCTTCAAAGTGCTAAAAGAGAATAACTACAAACAGAACTCTTTACTCAGTGAAAATATATTTTAAAATGAAGACAGAATAAAGACAGTTTCAGATCAACAAAAACAGAGAATTTGTCACCAGTAGAATTGCAATACAGAAAAATTATAAAAATAATTCTTTGAGAAGAAAAATGATGTCCTATGGGAGTGTACACTGCAAGAAGGAATGAGGAACAATGGAAATGATGAAATACAACAGTATGAAACACTAAAAATGTCTTGTGAGGTTTAAAAATAGACTAAGAATTAAAATATGTGATAAAAGTAACCTTATAGGCAGGAAAAAACAAAGTATCCTATGGACTTTGCCTTGTCCATGAGTGATTTAAAAGGGACAAATTTACATTAATGTCAAAGATGCATGTTGTAATTTAGAGTAACCACTAAAAGAAGGTGTTATCACCAAACATTCAGCAGAGTAAAAGAATAAACAATTACTCCAAATAAGGCAATAAATATGTATTCGCTGTCTACCTATCTGTAACAAGTTATCCCAAAACTTAACACATAAAACAACAAAACACTGAATGTTCTACAGATTCTGGGAGTAAGGAATTTAGGAAAAACAGCTAAGCTAGGTGGCTCTCAGAGGCTTTCATGAGCTTGCTGTCAAAGTGTCAGCCAGGGCTTCAGTTACATGAAGTCTTGCCTGGGGTTAAAATACAGTCATCACCCCCCTACCCTACCCCCCATCCCCAGTCATTACCCATGGTTTTGCTTTCTGAGCTTTCAGTCACCCACAGTTAACTATGGTCTGAAAACGTTAAATGTAAAATTGCAGAAATAAACAATTCATAAGCCTTAGATTGCACACCGTTCTGAGTAGGGTGATAAAATCTCACGCCATCGGGCTCTGTCCCACCTGGGACGTGAATCATCCCTTTGTTCAGTGTATCCATGCTGTATACATTACCCTTCCTTTCATCACTCAGTAGCCATCTCAGTTATCAGGTTATCTGTTGCGGTATCACAGCGCTTGTGTCCAAGTCACCCTTATTTTACTTAATAACACCACCAAAGCACAAAAGTAGTGCTGCTGGCAATTCAGATAAGCTGAAGAGAGGCCATAAAGTGCTTTCTTTAAGTTAAAAGGTGAAAGTTCTCAACTTACTAGGGAAAGAAAAAAATCATATGCCGAGTTGCTAAGATCTATAGTACAGTAAGGTATTTTGAGAGAGAGACCACATTTATGTAACTTTTATTACAGAATATTATTATAATAGTTCTGTTCTATTATTAATTAATGTTGTTAATCTCTTAATTTATAAGTTAATTATAAAATTTATAAAGCAAGTACATGTGTTTTCTAATCTAGTCTTTAAAAATTGCCGACTGCCATTTCTGCCTTATTCTATTTGATGGAAATGAGTCTCTACGTCTAGGCCACACTGAAGGAAAGAGAAATTAAGCTTCACTTCTTATCAAACAATCTGTGGACATGGTTTAATACTACAATAAAATGAGAGCAAAAGAATTACAAAGAATGAGACAAATAGCAAACAAAGACAAAAGAGTAGATTTCAAACCACATATCTCAGAAACTATATTAAATACAAAGATTAAATATTTTGATTCAATGACAAGACTAGGAGACTGGATAAAAAATATGTTGCTAATAAGAAGCACAACTTAAATATGAGTATACATTTAGCAGAGTAAGGGAATCATTGCTTCAAATAAACATTTAAGGTTTATGAATTGTTGATTTCTGTAATTTTCCATTTAATATTTTCAGACTATAGTTGACTCTGGGTGACTGAAACCTCAGAAAGCCAAACTATGTTTAAGTGGGGATTACTGGACTCCAACCCCAGTAAAGCCTTCATATGCCTGCGGTGCTGGCTGACACTTTGAAGGCAAGCTCATGAGAGTCTCTGGGTTAGAGCCACCTAGCTTAGCTATTTCTGAATTCCTTACTCCCAGAATCTGTGTAATATTAAATGTTTTGTTGTTTTTAAGTGTTAGGTTTTGGAGTAACTGGTTGCAAATCAGTACATAGCTAATACACATTTACTGCCTTTCTCAAGATCTTTCTCAAATCTTAAATATGATAAAGATTTAAAATAAAAGGATGGAAATAGATATACTCCAAGCAAACACTAACCAAAAGAAAGTATTTGTAGCCATATCAATACTAAAATAGTCTTGAAGGCAAGAAGCATAACTACAGAGGGACATTTTATAATAATGACATTTTGTTATAAAAGGGTCAATGCACTGAGAAAATATAATAATCCTAAACTGATATGTCATCAACAACACAGACCCAAGATATAGAAAACAAATTCATCAGAACAATAAGGAAAAATAAAGCATAGATCCACAATCATGATAAGGGGATGGAGTATTTTAATACACAAATAATCAACTTGGCCTAATTGACACCTATGCAGCACTTTATCCAACAACTGTAGAGTAAGTGGCACGGAACATTTACCACAAATTGACCCTGTGCAGGTTTACAAAGCAAGTCCCAACACATTTCAAAAGATTAAAATCATACTGGGTATGTTCTCTGACCTCACTGGGGTTGGGTTGGAAATCAATAACTAAAAGGGAATTAGAAAATTTCCAAACGTTTGGAAATTAGTCACTACAATTACAAATAAGTCATGGGTTTATGCAGAAATCTTTATAGAAATACATAGATATAAATATATAAGATAAATTATATATTATAGATTTATATAGAGATATATAGATCAATAAATATAAATTATATATGTTATATATTAATAAATATAAATTCAAAAATACATCAAAACTGTAAGATGTAGCTAAAGCAGTGCCTGGAGGGAAATAAACCCAGCACTTTGGGAGGCCGACGTGAGTGGATCACTTGAGGTCAGGATTTCAAGACTAGCCTGGCCAACGTGATGAAACCCCATCTCTACTAAAAATACAAAAATTAGCCAGATGTGTTGATGTGTTCCTGTAACCCCAGCTACTCAGGAAGCTGAAGCAGTGAGCCGAGATTGTGCCACTGCACTCCAGCCTGGGCCACAGAGCAAGATGCTGTCTCAAAAAAAAGAAAAAGAAAAGAAAGAGAAAGTAGATAGGAGGAAATGATACTGATAAGAGCAGCAATAATGAAATGGAAAACAAATGCAATGAAGATAATTTTAATTGGCCGAGTTCTTTGCAAAACTTATGAAATTCATAAGCTCTAGGCAAAATTGATCATGAAAAAAAGAAGGAAAAAACCATCAATATCATGACCAAAAAAAGGGAGACATCACTACAGACATTAAATAGATGTAAGATGTTATAAGCAACTCTATGCCAATTACCTGAAAACTTAGATGAAATGAACAAATTCATAGAAAAACACAACGTACCAAACTGACAGAAAAAAAAAAAAACCTCTAAATAGATAGATTCAAGTGTCTATTAAAATAATTAGTTCCATGATTTAAAACTTCTCCATAAGGAAAACTTCAAGTCCTAGTATTTCATTGATTCATTCTCTCAAACAGTTAAGGAATTAATAACACCAATTTTACATAAATTTCTTCAGAGTAGAGAAGAAATAACATTTCCTTTCATTTTATGAAATCAGAATAACATTGATACCAAAACCTAAAACAAACATTGCAAAAAAGAAAAAAGAAAAGTACAGACCAATTTCTCCCATAAGCACACCAGCAAAAAGCCTAAAAGGAATTATTATCAAGCTGAACTCAGCAATCCTAAAAAAGTATAATATATCAAACCAAGTTGGGTATGTTCCAAAAATTCAAATTGGTTTGCCATTCAATAATCAATCAATATAAAAGGCTAGCATAAATTGTGGTGTATCTATGCAATAAGATACTATATAGTAGTACAAATTAATAAACATATTAATAAAATTAGTAAATTTATCAGTAAAATAATAAACTTATTGATAAATTAAAATTATTTAAAATAAACTGCCACAGCAAGATCTGTCTCACAAACATTCTTATTTTTTTGTGGCACCATCTCAGCTCACTGCAACCTCTGCCTTCTGGGTTCAAGCAATTCTCCTGCTTCAGCCTCCTGAGTAGCTGGGACTACAGGTGTGCACCACCACAGCTGGCTAAGTTTTGTATTTTTAGTAGAGACGGGGTTTTGCCATGTTGGCCAGACTGGTCTTGAACTCCTGGCCTCAAGTGATCTGCCCACCTTAGTCTCCCAAAGTTCTGGGGTTACAAGCATGAGCCACCATACCTGATTATCTCACAAACATTCTTTTTTAAAACACAACTGTTACCTTTTATGTTTAAGAAGCAAAACACAAAATAATACATACTGTGTGATTCTGTCTATATAAAGTTCAGAAATAGGCAAAACTAATTTTCAGTTGTGAAGGTCAGGAGAGCGATCACCTTTACAAAGGATGAAGCAGGTAGTGATTAGGAGGAGGAGTAAGAGAGACTTCTAGGATCCTGATAATGCTCTATCCCTCACATGGGTGTTAGGTTCTCAGGAGTATATTCATTCTGTAGTAATCCATCAAGCTACATCATTAATTATGATTTATGTATTTTTCTGTTTCTCTGTATACTTCTATGCAAAAACCTCTATCAATGGATTTAAACATTGGAACTAAAAGTAGATGTTTAGATATTCCAGATTTAACAATCCAAGTTATATACCGAATCAAAGTTGCATAGCATTTTATAATCCGAAAAGTGCATTTCTGCATTACTTGTTCGCTCTTCACTTTAGTCATCAGAGGTAGCATAGGGTGTATATTTTTCCACTGTACATGTGAGGAAATGAAAATACTATAAGTGCAGTGATTTTTTTTCAAGATTACATTGCTACTATCATAATACCAAGTCATCCAAAAATTTTAAAAATCCAGAATTATTTAACTATTGAGCATATATTTGCCCTGGACTCCAATGTAACAAAGTTTATTTAAACTACTTCAGTGAAATTCGTGAACACGGCTATACAGACTCCATTTCCTCCCACTGATTTTTAAAACCAGATTATCCAATGTAGGGTGACAGATAGAACATAGACTGCAGTAAGACCAAATCTGTGCAAAAAGAATCCACACCTTGCCATGAATTTGCATATTGTACTTCATTGCTCTAAACCTCACTTTCCTAATCTACAAAATGGGACTAAGAATACACCTCTCATAGGGTTATTATGAGGGGTAAATCAGATGACATGGGGGAAAAAAATGCCCAGCATAGTGCCTGAAATTAACCTGTGCTCAATTATGTTGGTTTTACTCCTTCCTCCCAGCCACCAACTTCATTTAGGAGGTGAATCAACTGCCCCATGGAGGTCAACCCAAAAGCCCTTGAAATAATCATGGAATAAGGCATAGAGGGGCACCTGAGTTTATCTAATGCAGCAGAGGCACCTGCCAGTGAACTGGCTCATACAAGGTCATTCATTAGTCAGACACAGGCTAGAATCCATCCTTTCCCTTTATCTAGAGGTAAATGTTTCCAGGGTGTATCTAGGAAGATATTTTGGCATCCTGCTGTTGGGAATGAGGCTGGGGCACAAAAGCAGCTGAAATCAAGCAGGCCATGGACTGGGGCAGCCCAGGGTCCCAGGGGCATTTGAGGTTAGGAATTGAGACTCCATTGTCTGCATTGAGAAGGATCCAGGTAGAGGCCCTCCATGCATGAATCTATAAGGGAGATTCAGAGGAACTCAGTTCTGTTTTGTTTTTCCCCAAGGCTCAAGTTAACCTGTTGGCTTCTACTTCCAGCAGATAATTTTATTAAAGGGATCACGCACACATTTTTGGTAAGGGTGACATGCACCCCAGAAAAGAGGCAACGGAACTTCTCTGGTACAAGGCCAGGGCTGCGTTTAGCCATACTCCTGCTAAGTGGCAACAGCTCACTCCTGTAATCCCAATGCTTCTTCAGAAGGCTGAGACAAGAGGATCACTTGAGGCCAAAAATTCAAGATCAGCCTGGGCAACATACAGAGACCCTCCCCCGCCACCCATCTCTACAAAAAAATATGTTACAAATAAAATTAGCCAGATGTGATGGCATGTGCCTGGCTAATTTTTGTTTTATTTATTTATTTATATTTTATCTTTAGCCAGGACTCTAACTAATCACGAGACTGAAGTGAAAGGATCACTTGAGTTATGATCACACCACTGCACTCCAGCCTAGGCAACAGAACAAGACCCTGTCTCTAAAAGGAAAAAGAGAGAGAGAGAGAGAGAGAGATCAAAGTCATGCCTTTGGTGTTCCAAGTCAGGCATCTGTGTCTCACATCAGGATTGAGGCTTCTAATTTGCAAGAGGAAGTTTTTGAACTCCCAAAGAATATCAAGCCCAGGTCAAGCACACAAAGAGCACACACAAGAAATAGATGACCGTGACCCTTTCCCTAGAGACTAGACAAGTTCTGCCCACAGGTAAGCTTGGAGCTGGCCCATGCTGGCAGCCAACTGTTAAATTTTCAGAAAGTCTGTGAACTGCTTGAGGGTAGTAGCCTGAAATTTACCTTAATGGGAGTTTTCGTGTCCCTGAAATCAGCAAGTGCTACAGATTCGGGCCTTTCTGCACATGTCTCCTTTGCTATCAGAGATGGTTGTTAGACATTTGCCAACACACCAATTCCTATCCCCCCTCCCCAAGCCTGGACCCTCAAGGAGTTGCTCCCCTACCTTCCACCCCCAAAAGTAGTTGAGGAGAAAAGGCAGCAGGGCTGAGAAGGGATGGCCCAGATAGCACCAGAGGGCCTCAGAGAGCATCAGAACTTGTCCTCTCTCCCTCAGACGGGTGTGCCTGGGGCCTCACCGTCAGGACACAAAGGAAACAGAGGTGGGGGCTGATGACTGGAGACCTCAGTAGGAGCACCATGACAAAGACTCTCTCTCTGAGCCGTCTTCTCCACCAGGCCTCAGCCTTGGAATAAACACTTGAGCAAATGCTAACGTCTTTTCTAACAGCTCAAGGTCACATCCCTAGGATGGCCCCACCCTCCTCAAAGTGCCTGCCTGAGAAAACTCAAGGCTAGCAAAAAAATCTACTGTTTGTTCCAGCCAACACATGAGGATAGAGCTTCTGCCTCCCCATCTCCGTGGGAGGACAGAATACTAACTTTGATCATTGTCAGCCAGCAGACACAGCTGGCCTGGTCGCATTTTCACTGGCGAGCTCTGTGTGATTTTTCACTTTCCTGATTCTATAGATCCCCCGCTTGTCCCTCCCTGCTCCCTCATTCTCCCTTTAAAATGCACAGTCACCTCTGCACAAATCCAAGATCAGGTCACACTGAACTCTTCTCCCCATTGCAATAGTTATTCCTCATTAAAATCTGTCCTCACCACTTTAGCTAGTATCTGGCTTTGTTCATCTTTAACAACAGGCATCTCATAACATAACTAATTATTTAAATCATTATTAGAAATAATTAACTAAATAGAAGTGGGCCACGGTGAGAGTTTGGCATGATCCAAAATTTATGATTAATCCAATTCTGTGTACCTGAGATCCAAAAGATGAAAAAAAAGAAGGAGAAGGAGGAGAAGGAGGAAAGAGAAGAGAAAGACACAGACAACCATGTGCTGACTGCCTGGAAGTAGCCATGTTGGGACCACAAGCCTCTTGGCCAAAGTCAAAGAGGGCAGAGAATATTGACACCAGATGCCGTGATTTTAGGCAGCAGCTTCTCTGGGAGGAAAGAAAGAAACTCCTGAACTCACTGAGCTCAGTCCTGAAGTACCCAAGAAAAATCCAGTGTAAGTGAATGAATTGACTGTAAATTCGCTAAGATTATTTCCACCACTAGGTGGAAGGAGGACTCTGAACAGAAATTGAGTTGACACTGCTGGTAAGCCTGTGGCCAGTAGGCTCACTCTCACAAGGGCCAATGCAGGCCTAAATTGTCACTGCCCTGCGGTGGGAAATTTGAAAACATCTATAAAACTTACAAAAGCATTTCCCTCTACCTTAGTGATTGCTTTTCTGGGAATTTTTCCTATCGGCCTACTGTCACCCATGTAAACTGGCACATGGTTGTGGTTTTTCACTGCAGTTTTGTTTATAATCAGGAAAGACTGGAAACAACCAATTATCCAATAGGAGGCACCAATAGGAGGCAGGTTTACTCAATAATGGAATATTCTACAGCTATAAAATAGTGAAGAAGCTCTCTACATAAAAGTATGGAAAGGAAATAAAGCAAGGTGCAAAGCAGTGCACTCAATAGGCTATACTTCATGCAAAAAGGGAAAATCAAGAACATGTATTCCCTTTGGTTATATTTTTCAAAGGTTCATAAAATCTAATAAAATGTAAATAAGACATAAAAAGTTGTAACTTTTTTGTATTGTTTTTACTTTTATGCAATACGATTTTATGGTCTATTAAAAATAAGGGAAGAACACCAAAGCTATATTCCTTCACAGCTGAGTTTGTGACTTGTGAAAAATTACTACCTTCTCTACCTGTGCCATCCACATCAAGGTGTTCAAGAAGCATGTGCTGATTGGCTGATTCCGAGCCTACTGAGTCATTAATATTACATCCTTCGATCCAATAAGAATGTGGTGAGATCCAGGCTATGCTGGACCTGACCTGAGGCGCTATGCAGTTCAAGGGAAACAGCAGTCAAAGTAGACAACTGGAGCCAAGATCTGGTTAATCCTTGTATGACTTTAGGCAGGTCACAGACCCTCTTGTGGCTTCAATTCTTACATCATAAAGTAAAGAAATCAGCTCGGGTTAGCAAATATTTATTGGCAGATGACCGCCATCTTGGAGACTCAATGCTGCGTTAAGATTCAGCGCCTGTCCTCAAGGCCTGGAGAACTGAGAGAATACGAAAGCAAGATGAAGATAAGCTCTGCAGAAGGTGTTAGGAACCATGTCAGAGGGCTCTCCACAAAGCTCTGGATCCCAGAAGAGGGCCGCCCCCATCCCATCCCATGGCTCATGGAAGCTCTCTACAGGAGAAGGATTTGAGGAGAAAGAATCTCAGCAAATGGAATAGGAGGAAAAAAGGTGTGACCTGGGGCTCATGAGGGAACTCCAGGCAGCAAGGATTACTGAAGTATTGAGCCTGGGACGGAAGGAGTGGCAAGTACAGCTGTGACTGTGCCCTTCCAAAGATCCAGCCAGCGCTGACTCTCCAGGTGGCTGCGTTCCACAGGATGGTATGGCCAGAGCACAGGCCAGGTCAGAGACAACTGAAACAAAATGGGCTCCACTGAGGGCCAGGACCAAGAGAAAGGTCCCCTTGCACCCACTGGGGACCAATGGCTGGGAAGGCAGGAGCCTTTCTCCTTCAGGTTCAGCTCCACCAAGCTGGGCAGGAGCTGCATGCATAAATGCAGAGGAGTTAAGGAGATGGTCCCCGCACTTACAACCCCACTCCCACTTCCAGCATCTTCACTCCATGATGTCCCTGGTGCCCAAGGTTCTGCCCTTAGGGACATGTGCCCACCTGAGATCTCTTCTGCTGTCCCTGCCCCCTAGGGTCAGTCCTGCCTCTAGTGCTGGCATGCCCCACGGATCAGTGGCCTTGCAGGGACTGTGGTACATGGCATCATCCTCATCTCATTTGATTCCCACCACAATCCTTCAAGGTAGTATCACAGTACGCACTTTACAGATGAGACAGTGAAGCTTAAAGCGGTTAATTGGCCCACAGCTGCAGAGCTACTTAGTGATAGAGCTAGGATTCGAATCTGGGTCTCTCCTCCTCAAGCCAGGGAGCTGAGACAAGGTCTTTCTCTGCCTGGAAGAAAGGGTCTGTCCATTTGCTTGACAAACAGGTTGGCTATTCCAAGCTTTGTCCCGACCGTCTTGGCTGGGCCACTGAGCTCCTCCCATGCCCCTGCCTGCCCCATTCATCCCCTCAATCCAAGGCCAGCTCCTCACCCTCCCCTGAGCATGGCTGGATCAGATTAGCAAAAGCAACAGCACTCACAAGATTGCCCCGCTTGGCTCCAGCAATTAATTAGGAGCCGTCTGAGAGCCTCCAAAGGGCCTGCAGGCTCCAGCAAGATGCGGCACACATGGCTCAATCCAAAATATTCACTGTGTTTTTCCCTAGCTGGGGAACCAGTCCTTACCTGTTACCTGAACCTGATTAAATGCCCAAGCCGCTCACTCTTGGTGCCAGCCAAGAGCCAGCCTGCTGGTCCTATGGAAGGTGGGGAGGTGGCTGGAAACTTGACAGTGATAGTCATCCATCAATAAATACAGCGTTGTTTACGGGCTGTACCATGAAGCCTCCAGGGTCTGTGCCAGGCACTGCTTATTCTGATCAACAGGCTGCTGGCACCCAGGAGACCGATGGGCATGGCAGGAGCCCCAGAGACAGCCCAGAGGGGACTGTGGGCTGCTCTAGGCCATGGCGAGGGCCTCATCACCACCATTCTGGTTCCCCAATGGTCCATCCTCCACCTGGCACCAGACAACCTGGGTCAGGTATATTTGGTTGTTATTCCTCTGAATATGACCTTCCATTGCCTTCCCATATACACTTGGGCCCTTGAATGTTGGAGTCTGATTTAGACACAATGCTTCCTTGGAAAGCTCATACACCAAGGAGAAAGACACCTGCTACAATGGTGGTGGACCATCGCCCCTCACAGTCTTAGACCTGTCTTAGGGATCAAGTGGCCCTGGGTCCTACCCTGCCGCATGGTCTATGTTCTGTCAGCATTAAAATTAAAGTCCTACTGGCTCTCTCTCCAAAATATATCTGAACCCATCCATTTTCTCCACCAACACCTAAACCAGGGCTCAGTAGCCCTGTTAGATAAAAAGCCAGGTAGTGCATATTTCAGGTGTTATAGGCAATCAAGCCTAGTATGCAGTTATTACTTTTTTTTTTTGATGGAGTCTCACTCTGTCACCCAGGCTGGCATGCAGTGGCATAGTCTCAGCTCACTGCAACTTCCACCTCCCAGGTTCAAGTGATTCTCCTGCCTCAGCCTCCTAAATAGCTGGGATTACAGGAACTCGTCACCATGCCCAGCTAATTTTTGTATTTTTAGTAGAGACAGGGTTTGACCATATTGGCCAGGCTGGTCTTGAACTCCTGACCTCAGGTGATCCACCCGCCTCAGCTTCCTGGAGTGCTGGGATTACAGGCATGAGCCATGGCTCCCGGCCACAGTTACTTCCATAATAAGAGTGAAAGCACATTTCCACACATTTTTTATTTGTGAAAATTGAAATATGACAATATTATTAAAAATCGAGGACATTAAAAAATACATTTCAACTAATGAGAAAAAATGAATTCTTTTTTTAGAGGGGATAAAATCTCAGTTCACTGGGGTTCAGAGGTAGTGTGCTCTCTCTCATCAAATTAATCGAGAGTGTTCACCGTTCCTACTTAATGGGTCAGACAAAACCCAGCAGCTGGCCAGATTGGGCCAACAGGCTGCCATTAGAAGATCCTTGCCCTCGACGGAGGACATCAAAATAGAGTATTGCCAGGACACTGGCACAGCCCACTCTCCCCCACCCCAGATCTTCCAGTCTCCATTTTGGTTCCCCAATGGTCCACCTGAGGTTGGACCAGACAACCTGGGTCAGGTATATTTTGTTGTTATTCTCATGCTTAAGCCCTTCCATTGCCTTCCCGTAGACAGTTGGGCTCTTGAATGTTGGAGTCTGATTTAGACATAACACCTCCATGGAAAGCTCACACACCAAGAAGAAAGACACCTGCTACAATGACGCCCCATCTGCCTCCAGGAACCCTGGAGCAGACCCCAGAGAGCTGGGCACTCAGATGCTGCTTGTGGGTGATGCACCAGGGCTCCAGAGGCCACCTGGGCAGGACTTATGGCCCTCTGCAGGTAGCAGTTGCTCTGCCTAATCCCTCAAAGGGGGATGTGGGACAACGACGGAGGAATCTAGTCTGACTAGCTAACTATCTCCCAGACAGGAATTTTAGAGCTCAGTTCTGAGTAGGCTAGTGTGGACAATGAGCAGCGTGGTTTAAGATAACCTGCTCTGAGCCAGGATCAGGAGGGCTGGGCTCCATTCCCAGTTTCTTCTCTAACCTGCTGGTGACCGTACCCATGCCACTAGCTCTCTGAGCCTGTTTCTTCAGGAGTAAAAAGTGAGGAGGGTGACCCACTAACCTGCTGGTAATCAGAATCACATATGTAATTTTAAAGACCCAGATTCCTGAGCCCCATCTGCAATCTAGTGAATCAGGAGGCAGAGATACACAGATATACACACATACACATATAATATTTACACATTATTATAGATGTTTGCATATATACATATGTACTGATGAATTATATACAATATGCACAATGTAATCATGTGTAATATAAAATGTATATAATATGGTCATGTATAATATACATGCATATTATATATATTATATGCACATGTAAAATATCTACAATCATGTATAATATATGTGTATTATATATATTAGCAATCTATGTTGTATACATTTACATACATACACATACATACACATACAGATGTGTACATGCATACCCACATATATACACACTTAGACATACACACACAGATGTGCGAGTGTGTATATTTTCCTGGTAATTTTGGTAATTAGACACATTTTTTAAAACACTGTCCCTGGGCCTTTCTAGCTTTAAGGATCTATGTGATAAAGAAAGGTAGGTACTGCCTGCAAATTCTATATTTCATACAATCTGATGATAAGCATATTGATGAACAATTGCTCAGCTCAGAAGTTGAAGCAGCATGAGGGAGTCTCATGTATCTTGGGTTTAAGAAAGCTGCTAATAAATGATTTGATTTAGGTTATATGAAAGACTGTAAACACATTAAAAACACTCCACAGTTTGAGGTGTCCTTTTATTAACTTTATGCTCTTCACAAACCGGAGTTTTGCAGAAGAGATTCACAGGAGGTTGTGATTTTTCCAACCTCATGTGGCCAATTAATTATCTGCAATTTGACCCTAAGCTTCTAAACTTTGGATTCAGTGTTCTCACCATTGGGAAAAGAATTATTGTGAACATTTTTTCAAGAAGAATTGGTTGCACAGGCATAAATTACTGCAAATACCAAATTAGTAGAATCTAAATTAATGACTCTATAGTTATATCACAGGTGGGTACATGAGAAATTATTGTTCTTTCTTATTAATATTACTTGTAATTGACAAATCACAATTATATATATTTATGGAGTTCAGTGTTATGTGTTGATATACGTATACAATGTGAAATGATTAAATCAAGCCAATTAACATATCTATCACCTCACTCATCATTTTTTTGTGGTGAGATATTTGAAATTTATTCTCAGTAATTTTGGAAAAATTATTAAATTCCTTTATAAATTTAAAAACTCCTTGTCCCCACAAATTTTTACTGAGAAAATTTTCCACTTGGCTCAGGGGTATAACGTTTCTGTTTATTTATACAAGCAAAGTAGAATGTTTTAGCTGAAATTTTTTGACAATTACACTAAAGAAATAGAGCCTGTGGACTGAATTATTTTGCTGTTGTCACCTCTGGACAGAGAAGACAGTGTGAGGTAACATTAACACAAGTTACCCTTCACTCATTTGTTCATTCATCCATTCATTCAACAGACACCTGTGTGCTCGGAGCATCATTCTCTGGAAAATGACTTTTATCATTTTATCTCCCAATAACCACACAGAACAGAGAAGCCAGGAGACCGTATGACCCCTGAACCTGGGAGGACAGGAAGACAGTGGAGGCATGGTGGGACTGAGTCACTTGTTAGCTGCCAATCTAGCTATGAACCTCGCTGGGACTTCTCCCTCTGTGGGTGCTGCCTGTTGACAGAATTATCATCCTTGGTTCCATCAACACCAAATCCTTGTGTACTGTTGGGAAGTGCCCACCAGCTTGTGGGAGGCAGCAGGATGAAGGCTGAAGACACTCATGGATCCACAGTGGTTTTTCTTAGAGACAGGGTCTCACTCTGTCACCCAGGCTGGAATGCAGTGGCACGATCATGGCTCACTGCAGCCTTGAACTCCTGGGATCAAGCAATCCTTCAGCCTCCTGAGTAGCTGGGACTACTGGCATGCATCACCACACCTGGTTAATTTTTATTGTTTGTAAAGATGGGGATATCTTGCTATGTTGTCCAGGCTGCTCTTGAATTCCTGGGCTCAAGAGATCCTCATCTCATCTCGGCCTCCCAAAGTGCTGGGATTCTAGGTGTGAACCATGCACCCAGCCTACAAGTGTTGATATGAGTAAGGCTGCTGATAGAAATGCTCCCCAAGGTGTCTTTATTTTATCACCAACATTTTAACAATCTTAACTAATACTTAGTACACCATATAAAGCCCAAATCAGTATTTCTTTTTCATTAGGCTTCAAATCAACTCACACGATTCGTTTTCCCCATCTCTGCTACACACCATGCAACCAGTAAAAGGCAGGGCCCCCTGGATGTCCCATTAGGGTCCTGGGATCTGCTCCTTATGCATTGCTAAAGCATCAGACCTCGACCTTGGCTGCACACAAGGATGCCCTGGGGAGCTCCACAAAATACAAGTGCCTGGGGGCACCACTCAAAGATTCTGATTTGCATGGTCTGGGCTGTGGTCTGGCCATCAGGATTTCTAGAAGCTTCTGTGTGGTACTAATATACAGCCAGGGTCAGAAACTTCTGCTCTCTTCTGTCTTAGTGCCAAAGACTTGTAATTCCAGAGGCTCCAGCTCTAAGTAAGGGAAAAGATCCAGGCTCTTCTGGACTTGGGAAAGTAACAAATATCGCTAAGCAATTGAAATTTCCTTACATTTGCAGCCCTGCAGGCCACCAACAACTCGCTACAGTTCTCAGAGGGACCGCTCAGCTCAGGCCTATAACCAGGGGGCCTCAGCCCAGTGTCCCCTGCAGCTGTGTGCTCTGTTCACTGGGTGCTGCTTCCTGCCCCCCAGACATGCCTGCCCAGCCTCTCTCTTTGGTCCCTTTTTGTCCAGGCTGGGAATCCAGAAACTGACTTCTCACTCCCTCACCTTCACCCGGTCTGGCTTCTCTGCTCTTTTCTGCTGGAAAAGAGCTTCTGGCCAGAGTAGTAGAAATGTCGGGGGAGGGGGTTCCCCTTTATTTTCCCTTTTCCCTCCTGTTTTCTCCTCTTCTTATTTTTCCTGTGCTCACCTTTCCCTCTTTTTGCTCTGTCTTCCTTTTTTCTCCTCCTTTTCTCGCCTTTCATGTCTTCTCTCTTCATTTCTCTTCCTTTGTCCTTATCTCTTTCCCTTTTTCTCTTCCCTTTTCCCACCCCTCTTCCTATTTTCTCTTCTCGATTCCCCTTTTCTCGTCACTTTCCTTCTTGGTAAGTATTCCTAAGGGTTTCCAAGCAGTAGGCAGGGACCCACTGACTCCAGGACAAACCATGATTCATCAGAGCGGAGCACGCGCAGCCAGAGATTGGGAGGATGAGGTGTCACTAGCCCTGGTTACAGAGGTCTCGCTGCACAAGGCACCACGCTGAGCCCTGCAGCAAGTGGGAGACCACTGAGTGGTAGAGGTAACACACACCCAAGGGGAGCGGTGATGAGACGGGCAGCACAGGAGGCGTTCGGCCAGAGGACAGGCAGCACCCCAAAAGTCGTTTGCAGTGGCTTAGTACTTGTACATAATGTAATATCTTTCCCCATAAAAATGCCTCTGAGAGGGGCGGGTTGCTTGGCCAGCTCGTAAAAGCCAACATCATCATAATGTGTTTAAAGCACAGCTCTCAAAGCACCTTTTCAGGTCCACCTACCTGTACAGCACTGTTTACCTCAGCAGGAAAATTGATTTCTCGTTCCAACTTGCTACAGAAACATTCTCATCTTCCCGAGGGTGGGGGCCACAGGGCGGGAAGGGGTGGGTGTTCCTGGGCACCAGCAACTTGCTGAAGCACTAAGTGTGCGTGGATGAAGGCCCTCTCCAGGCCACACGTGCCCCTGACAGTCTGAACCCGGAAACAAACCTGGATGTGTGGGTTTTTCATGAAGTAAGCATTTTGAAAGCAGAGCCCAGCCTCCTAATCCAGATGCTGACATATCGGGCAGAAAATAAGAAAGGGGATCTTGGTTGAGGACTCTTCAGGAAGGAGGCAGGGATTGAACCGACCCAGGAGGACAAGCAGGGTGAGGTCAGAAAGGACCCAAACAGGGCATGGCCAGAAAAAGGTCCCGGGCTTTAAGCACCACAGAGAGTTGGGCAGTGCGACTCCCAACAGAAGCTAGAGATGGTGGGGGCAGCAGTGAGGAGAGGGGCATGTTGGTGGGAACTTTGAGAACCAGGCTTAGGATTTCCAGTTTTCTCTGAGTCAAAGCGTGGGTACGCCCATTCAGGGGTTTTGAGAGGAAGGTCGTGGAGCAGCTGCAGCATGAATTCCAATCAAGCAGAATCAAATAGAACGGTGCAGAGTGGAACAGGGAACAGCAGAGGGAATGTCACATAGGAACAGTGGACACTCCTCCATGAACCTTGCTTGTGTTTGTGTGTGTGTACAAATAGATATACATCTACATGTACGTATGTTAGCATGTATATTTGCACATACTTGTATATGTGGTGGGTCACACTGATTCTTTACCGTAGTAGGTTTTTCAGAGGTTTTGAGGAGTGACGTCTGGACATGGATGTTTTGTGATGAATCTAGAAGTGATTTGGAAGACTGGTTTCAGGGGAGAGGGTTGGGCAGCAGTGGCCCAAGGAGGAGGCAGTTAGAAGAATTGCCGGACCGTAGTAGAAGCCTTAAATTTTGATGAATGGCCGCCAGCCTCCCTGCAAAGAAGATCAGCCTCACAGGGTCTGTAGAATCAGAGATAAGGATTCTACCATTGCCAGGGAGTTCAGCAGCTCACCTGTCAGCTCCAGGTGTCAGCTCCTGCAGTTCCCAGGTGCCAGTGGTGAGAGAGAGAGAGAGAGAGAGAGAGAGAGAGAGAGAGAGCGAGCCTGTGATATGTGTGTTGCCAAAAATTTTATTTTTCCTAACCTCCCACTGGTTCTGTGTCTCCTCCCAATTTCTTTTTGGATTTTTGAACTTTTAATTTAAAAGTTCAAAAGCTGCAATTTTAAATGCTACATTCCGAAGATTACTATTTTCGTTTCATACTACCATGTGCCAATAAACATAACACCTGTGGTTCATGTAATACTTGTTGACAATCACTGACCCTACAGAAGACATTTTTATTCGGAGTTTGGAATAACTGCAAAGAATAAAAACCCAAATTTGGATCCGATGAAGGAAGCCATGTGGGAGACTTATTCTAGCCTGTTTATTCGTTCATGACAGGCAAAAAAGAAACACAAGATTCTTTTTTCCAAGTGTGTGGTAACTTATTCCCAACGATCTAGAGATTTTTTTTTAATGTTAAATAGCTTAAAACACATTTAGAAACATACTCCTTGTTCCAGTCATTTCATCTTGCTAA
Source organism: Cacajao melanocephalus (assembly GCA_963573385.1). NCBI lineage: Eukaryota > Metazoa > Chordata > Mammalia > Primates > Pitheciidae > Cacajao > Cacajao melanocephalus. Next base: position 53,910 of record CAUYLG010040329.1, on the reverse strand, counting down.
ATTATATGAGCAAATTAGACACAAGTTTGCTCAAATTGCTGCTCTCTCCTCATAAGGCTCACCTGGCGGGAGTCACTGATCGCAGCTTATTAAGAAGCTGACACACCAACACCAAAGCACAGATGAGAATCTAGTGCCTGATGTGGCAGGAGAGGTGTCCTGTGTCAGGGAAAGGAAAACGAAGCAGCGGGGGGAAGGGGGAGGCAGAGGAGTGCTTCCTGCTTCTCAGTGCCCAAGAGCGTAAAACACAAAGGTGTGCTTTGTGCCTTGAGGAAGGGTCAGGCGCGCCAGCTTGCACCTCATTTGCACCTCAGCAAGTAGGTACCCTGCTCCTGGATGTAAACCCAGTGAAGAGAGGTGCCATGGATAATTTGTGTCCTCCAGCGTTAAATCCAAGTCCTACCCTCCATGCCTGTGCATGTGGCCTTATGTAGACCAGGGTCTTTGCATTTGCAATTAAGTTAAGGATCTAGGGGTGAGATCATCCTGGACTAAGGGTGTTTCTTAAATCCAGGGGCTGGTATCCTTATATGAGAAAAGAGAGGGAGATTTGAGACACAGTGAGTTGAAGCGATGTGAAGATCACGGCCAACACTGGAGGGATGGGTCCCTAAGCCAAGTGACGCCAGGAACTGCCAACCACCACCTGGGAAAGAGACATGGAACAGATGCTCCCTCAGAGCCATCAAAGGGATCAACGCTGCTGAGGCCTTGGTTTTGGACTTCCGGCCTCCAGAACTGGGAGACCATAAATTTCTGATGTTTTAAGCCTCCCAGTTAACGGTGATTTGTTATGGTGGCCTTGGGAAACTCATCCAATAGGAATACTCACTTATCACAAGTGAAGTGTGAGACATTGACAAGAATAAAAGGCGAAACAGGCTCACACATCACATCCCATTCTCCCAACAAAAAGAAAAAAAGATGCAATGCCTTAGAAAACTCTGAGAACTTGCTGCCTTAGCCACGGCTGCAGGACCACCACATGGGCCAGGCCGCTGGCCTCGCACTCCCTCTCAGGGAATCACAACCTGGTGAAGAGTCAGGAGCCAGCCTGGCTGGGTTTGAACCCTGGTTCCATCCCTAGCTGTGGTGCCTTGGACAAAATATTTTATCTTTCTGTGCCTTAATGTCTTCATCTATAAAATGGGAATAACAATGTCTCCTTTCTAAGGTTGTTCTGAGGATTAAATGACCTACATCTATGTGTTATGTATTAGCTCATTTTCATGCTGCTGATAAAGACATACCGGAAACTGGGCAATTCACAAAAGAAAGAGGTCACAATTATGATGGAAGGTGAAAGGCGTGTCTCACGCGGCGGCAGACAAGAAAAGAGAATGAGAGCCAAATGAAAGGGCTTCCCCTTACAAAACCATCAGATCTCGTGGGGCGTATTCACTCCCATGAGAACAGTATAGGGGAAACTGCCCTCATGATTCAATTCTCTCCCACTGGGTCCCTCCCACAACATGAGTGAATTATGGGAGCTACAATTCAAGATGAGATTTGGGTGGAGACACAGCCAAACCATATCATGCTGTATATAAAGTATTGATAATAGACAGAGCAGTGTTAGTTATTATTATTAGTTCAGAGATCATATCTCAAAAGTGGGAGGATAGGTGTCTTAAGCAAGGGAGGAGGATAATACTAAGAGAATTAACTAGACCCCTGTTCCCAATGCCGATTTAGCTCTGACTTACAGGGCTGAGCTATGAAGCCTCCCAGACCTGAGCCATGGGCAGGAGACAGCACGTACCACAGTCTGGTGAGGACTGAGGGGGCCAGCAGGGAGTTGGGGAGAGGAGGCTGGAGACACAGCCCAGCCATGAGCCCAGCTGAGGACTGGTGGGTGACCACCTGGGGGTCTCTGCTGCACATTGCCCAGTGGCATCAGAAATCTTGGTCACACTGTGTTCTCTTCCAATAAAATCACAAACAGTACACAAAACACAAGTCTCCTTTAAACAGAAGTCAGCCACATAACAGAATGAAGTCATCGCTCCAGAAATAATCGTAAGACTCCACAATTCATGCTAGCAATCTTGACAATAAGTGGCCCAGACAAAAATTCATGAGACGATTGACCATAATGGCTGAAAGTTTGAGGTCTGGTGTCCAACTCTGCGGGTGAGAATCCCATCCCGGCAACTACTAGTAGAGTGAGTTTAGCCAGCTTCTACCCTCTGTGCCTTAGTTTCTTCTGTGAAGTGTAAGGATAAATGAGATTTTATAGAAACCCTTTAGTGTGATAATTCACCTGTAGGAAGGTTTCAGTGCTTGTTAGCATTCAACAGGGTTTTCTCTAAACAAAAGCAGAGGTGTGTTGGCACCACACATAACCAAGCGTTATAATAATAGACAAAGAACTGCTAAAATCAATGAGAAATACAATCACCTCAGTACAAAAGAAGGATAGAAAGCTTCTGAAACAAGCAAGTCAAAAAAGAAGAAACTCAAATAGTCAATGCACATGGAAGAAAAATGATTAACCTGACCTGTAATAACAAAAATACAAAATAAGAACACACACATACACCAGTCACCATCCCCTCACCCCTAGTTGCATGGATAAAGACCAGCTGTAGACTCTGCCAGGCCCCGGGCAGTGTTGAGATGGTGCTTGGAGGTGCTGCAAGGGTGACCCACCCTCCGCCCCCAGCCAGAACCACAAAGCCACTAGGGCACCATACCAGTTTATTTACTTATTTATTTTATTTTATTTATTTATTTATTTATTTATTTTGAGACTGAGTCTCACTCTGTAGCCCAGGCTGGAGTGCAGTGGCATGATCTTGGCTCACCGCAACCTCCACCTCTAGGGTTCAAGCGATTCTCCTGCCTCAGCCTCCCGAGTAGCTGGGATTACAGGCACACGCCACCATGCCCAGCTAATTTTTGTATTTTTAGTTGACACGGGTTTTTACCATGTTGGTCAGGCTGGTCTCGAACTCATAACCTCAGGTGATCCTCCTGCCTTGGCCTCCCAAAGTGCTGGGATTACAGGTGTGAGCCACCACGTCCAGCCCCACGGTGCTTGTTTAGCTCGGTTAAACACAGAGCCTTGCATGAACCAGCACCTCGGGGACCCCATGACAAGGTCAGAGCAGGTGAGAGGCACACACCAGGGTGGCTGAACCGCTCGCTGGGACTCTGGGGGCCGTGTGGTGTGGCTGGAGATCAAGGAAGTGTCTGCAAGTGAATTCGACGAGGAGACACTTCCCCAGCCCACAGGGGTGGTGTGGTTGCCTGTGCTTACCAGAGACGGACCCTAAGTGAGCCTATAAGCTGAAAGACAGGCTCAGGAGAGCCCCAACAGAGCTCCCCAGGCTAGAAAGGACAGCACTCCCCACTGGCACTTCCATCTTCAAAGTTCAGCCCTCAATTAAGTAATTAATAGGTCTGGTCACGTTCACAGCTCTCCAAAAGAGACGGATGGAGCTCTGCTTTTCCTCCAGGAGAAGTGCTTTCATCGCAAGCCCGGAGAAGCCGCATAGGAGGCAGCCTGTCATCCAGTAATCACTTCCTCTTTGAGACCCACATTCCGAATCAGCTCAGCAATGGGCAGGGCGGCCGTGAGCCATGTCCAGACGTTGGGATTTGCTGCCTCCTGGAGGATATTCTGAGTATAGCAAGTAAGTGAACCCACACAAACAATGCGCTCAGTAATGGGAAGAAAACAGCTGTTTTTATCCGAGAAGGAGTGTCTGGCTTACCTAAGACTTCTTAAAGAGAGGAAAATATTAACCTAGAGCATAACAACCCCTCTCTCTTTTCAGTCAAAGCCTAGACAGCCTGTGTTGATATTAAGTGAACAAGTTCCATGGGCTAATACCTTCCGAACGAAATGAGAGGGTTCTTGAATTAATAGATGAAAACTCCCCTGCATACATCAGAGAACTAAGGAAAGGTAATTGCCCTCAATATTTATTTGCGATTTGGAAAATCCAAAGCAAGAAGGCTTTGAAGAAGTCAAGATCTGATTATAATTCTAGGCTCAGTGCCAATGGGATAAATTGTCTGGGAACTTTCTTTTACACAGCTATCGACTCCATTTGCCTCTGACGCCAAGCGCTCAGGATGGCACAAAACCTCACAAAGTGCTCAGAAAAGGGAGTCATCTCCACACCATTGTTAAGACTCAGAGTCTCCACTGCCATAATGCAGCCCTCCCGCTCCTCCACCCTGACTAAAGGATCAGGATGTAGGGTTTGCCAGTGAGGAGCCTGGAGCAGCCTTGGTGTTCTTGTGATTTAGTGCCCTGGACTGGCAGGTCTAGGGACTTTTTGCTCTGGACAAACTTTTTAAATAGGCCAACCACAATGGCTCAAACCTGTAATCCCAGTGCTTTGGGAGGCTAAGGTGGGAGCATCACTTGAACTCAGGAGTCTGACGCTGCAGTGAGCCATGATCACACCACTGCATGCCAGCCTGGGAGACAGAAGAAGACCCTGTCTCAAAAAAAATTATTTTAAATAAATATACATTTAAAAAATTAAAAACCCCAACACATGAACACACACATATACATGCTCACACACACACATATATGCACACACACGCACACACACACACACACACATGCATACATGTGCAAAGTGTAGGTCCAAGCTATACTCTCTTTATTTTAGTTTTCATTTATGGAAGTTTCGACATGGCCAGGCCTGGAGTCTCAGAGAATGGGCTGGGAATGGGTCTACAGAGTTTCTCGAGGACATGTTTAAAAAGCATCCTCCACCTGGGAGAGCTGGGTCAGAATTAGCACACTCTAAGAGAGTTGGGGATCAGCCAAGAGTGGGGCACACCAGCTCGACTAACTGAGCCTGAGCCAGTGGGAGAGTCCTCATGTCAGTGGTCATTGGAGCAGGGAACAGGGACATGGCTGGCTGGGGATCCCACCTCTGCCCCTCCCCAAGTACAGGTGGGCACGCCATGGCGGGTCTGGGGAAAGGGCCCATGGCCGGGAAAGCACAGGATGACAACAAAGGAACAGTCAAGGCCTGACAAACAGAAACAGCGACACAAATTGCCCGGAAGATGGAGCGGCAGTTATTAAAACTGGTGTCGCCCAGACTTTGGTTGGCTTCAGGGCAACAGGTCAAGCAGCGCCTCCTGTGGGCCAATGAGCTTGCTCCAACAGCAGCCCTTTCCAGCTGACGCCCAGAGTGACCCAAAGGCTCTCCCGGAAAGTCCAGTTCTAAGACGATACAGCTGCCCGTCATGGAGCAACCTGCCCAAAACCGCAGGGGGAAAAAAAAACCAATAACCAAATCCCGGTGACCGCACCCTGTCTGCAGTTACTCAGAACCTACTGGCCAAGGTCCAGGGAGCAGACCGAATCAGGCTGAAGCCTATCCACTTTTAACTTTCAATTGAAAATGGAAACAAGTCAAGCCAAGACAAACCCAGGCCCTGATTTAACAGCCTCAATTGCCGTGGCGGAGATACTGTCATGGGGCGGGAGGGGGGCACAGATCAGCCACCACCATCCCAGGGGAAGGTTGACACCACCACAGTGGGGAGATACAGTGGGACACTGTTTACTCACCTTTCATATAGAAGCCCATCCACTGCACAGCTGCTCAGTGGCTTTGCTACTGTTGTGTTCCTTCTTTTACAGGTGAGGAAACTGAGGCACAAGGAGGTTAAGTGATTCGCTAAGCTCTCACTGTAAATGGTGGCACAGGTGTGAACGGATGTATCTGGCTCTTCGGTTCCACACGTGATAATTCTGATTATGGTGAAAGCCTGAATGACTAGAAATATTATTTGGAGATTGTGCCCGGAGGACAGCTGCAGAGAAGAGACCGTGGCTGACCCTGGGCAGCAGGGCTTGGTCTTGCTAGGAATCATCAGGGCTTCTGCCAGGCTTCTCTGGGGAGCACCGGGTGAGGTATCATGGATTTGAGGTCCTCTGTACCAGAGGCAGGACGCAGACACCATGAACACCTCCAGGCAGGTGGAACATTTCGCTGGCGGAACAAGAAGCAGAGGAAATGAAAAGAAATGCTCTCTAGATTAGAGGATGGAGGTGACACATTTACCAGCAGAGGCGAGCAGCTCAAGCATCCACACCTCACAGCTGTCTTGTGTGAAGCCTCCTGCCCTTTCCTGATTCAATACTTAAATAAGGACCATCCAGGCATCCTGAGAACCATAGCAGGGAGAGGTACTTATATGTGGTTCCTGGGATGAAAAGGAATGCAAGCTGTAAATCTGTGCTGTTTGCAAACTAGAGAAGGCGGCCTTCTGAAGATGAGCCTTTTTCTTGGGCTGTAGCCTGCCCGAGGGCCAAATTTCTTTCCCTGGTCTTGTAATGATGGATGGAAGGACACTGCACACTCAGCTGTCCCTCCACGATGATCAGATGGTAAACACGGCTGCCGAGCAGTGTCAGCTTCCTCTGCCAGCTCTTGCCAGCCTGTGCTTGCGAAGGCAGAGAATTGCTCTTTATATTTGCAGAGAAGTGAGAAACGCAGGAAGAAGGAAAAGCTGCTCACTTCCTCCACCCAAGCAGAGAAAGATGTTCACATGGAGGCCATGACATCCGATTGTGAATGCCACACATTTTCAGTGGATTAATTGACTCTCAATTTAGGAGAAATAAGATTCTTCAGACTGCAGGATTAAACCTCGGGGTGATCAGCCACCCCTGCAACTCTAATGAGATGGGAAAGAGCCAAAAAAGAGACCTTTCAACCCAAGCCCTGCTCTGCATCGCAGGCAGCTTTTATCTCCATAATTAGAGTGCTTGTCGTGCTTTTAAATAAACTACCGGAGCCCAGGCTGGGCACGCAGAGGGGAGCTGACTGTGGGGTGCAGAGTCAACAGCGGAGCACAGGGAGGGGTGAGATCTCACAGCCTGTTCCTAGGAAGGTGGGAAGCGAGAGACCCTGGGAAACAGAGGCCTTCCACAGAGGCTTCTTTCCAGGTAAGGAAAGGCGTGTGGACTTCGGCAAGTCACTGATTTTGTGGACATTACGGGAAATTACTGCATTTTTCATTTATCCTTAAATGTAAATAGGCAACACGGAAGCGCCAAAGCGTTTTTTTTTTCCCCCCTTTTAGGAGACAAAATCAGAATCCTTTAAATCCTCTTTCTTAAACATAGGAATAGATATTCAAATTCAATTACACTGAGATTAGGAAATAAATACAGAGTTGGGTAACACACTCTTCGGTGGAAGCTGCAGGACTCTCATGTACTGCTGGTGAGAGTATAAATCGGCACAACCCCTGCAGAGAGAAACTGAGTGATAGTTACAAAACTACAAATCCACATGCCCTCTGACCCAGTCATTCATCTTCTGGGAATTTGTGCTGCTGAGACACTTTTAAGATGACATGCATGTGAGATAATTCATGGCAGCTTTGCTGGTGATGGCAAACACTTGGAAACAAACCCAGATGTCCATCAAGAAAGGATTAGTTAAATAAAGCATGGTAGATTCAAACAACTACTATATGGCTATAAAAAGGAATGAGGAAGCTCTCTGTGTACTGATGGGGACAGAAGTTTCCGGACATTTTGTAAGATGACTGAAAAACAAGGTACAGAATATTATGTATAGGATGTTACCTTTCATGTAATAAAAGGGGGAGATAAGAATGTGTGTCATATTTGCTTGCATTGAATACCCGTATTCTAGAATACATATGCCTCCACAAACAAAGAAGTCATCTGTGGGAAGGGAGCCCAGGCCGATGGGGCAGAAGTAAAAGAAAGGAAACCCTTTTTAGACTTTTAGATTTTGAAGCAATGTGAATGTATAGCATGTTGAGAATTTTCAATGAACAAACTGATCTTCCTCACATGAAAATATCCAGAATAGGCAAATCTCTAAAGACGGCAGATTACTGGTTGCCAGAGTCCGGGAGGAGGAGGAATGGAGAGGTACTGTTTAATGGGTACAGGGTTTCTTTTAGGGGTGATGAAAATGATGTGGAACCAGGCAGTGGTGAGGGGTGCAAAACATTGTGGATGGACTAAATGTCAATAATGGTAAAGTTATGCTATGTGTGTTTTACCACAATCAAAGGCCTACTTGTCACAATGGCTATATTTCAAATTCCATAGGGGGATTTCATTGGGGGATTGTTGTTAATTCAATAATTCTCCCCTCTGTCTCTAAAGCAAACTCAGGGAGACATTTGGAATTCAGACAGGAGCCACTAATGGGCACGGTGGCTAGCACCTGTAATTCCAGCACTTTGGACGGCCAAGGCGGGCGGATCACAAGGTCAAGACATCAAGACATCCTGGCCAACATGGTGAAACCCCATCTCTTCTAAAAATACAAAAAATTAGCTGGGCATGATGGCGCATGCCTGTAGTCCCAGCTACTCAGGAGGCTGAGGCAGGAGAATCGCTTGAACCCGGGAGGCAGAGGTTGCAGTGAGCCAAGATAGTGCTACTGCACTCCAGCCTGGTAATAGAGCAAGACTGTCTCAAAAAAAGAGAGTATTTCCAAAGTTCTGCTCATTTTAGATGGCTGGAGTACAAATATGTATTCCAGGTGTAAACTATGAGCCGTTGAAAAACGTGGGCTCGCAGGAATCTCTATTTCCCTGAATTCATCAAAAGCCAGAAGCCACTGAGTATAGGGCAGTAGGGGTGGGAGGTGCCAAGGGGGTTAGTCCATGGCTTCCTGAGATACCAGATGCTGGAAAAAGCAAGGCTGTGAAACCATGGTGCCCCCGGGGCCCTGACCCACGGGCTGCAGGGACGGTTGGAGAAATAGAGGAAAATGTGACTTCCACAGAGCAGAGAAGCAACTAAGAAACCAAACACACAGACCCAAAGACAAGACATCTTTATTTTCAGGGATGCTGGCGTCCATCTGTCAGAGCGCTGGGTGGGTCCAAGTCTGCATCACCACCTGGCACTCCACAAAGTTCTGGTCAAACTGCTGGTTAATTAAGTTACCAGGTCACCTGGCCAGACGATGATTACGTATCATCAACTAAGCACTGATGGGTTAGGAACATAATCGACCTATTCAATTTGGGATGCAGCTGCTGGGGAGGTTAGTTTATAGAACAAAACTTTTCAACATATCTCATTCATTCCTCGAAATTAACCTATAAGCAAGGGCTTCTCTGTTATTGATTAGGCAACCAATATTCTAGGCTTTAAAAGTGGTTTCCCAAACTTAGCCTGTCAATTACCAGATGTTAGCTTGAAATTCCTACCTCTTTGCCACATACTATTCTGTCTTCCACCATGACTATGAGTGGTGCGTGTGTGTGTGCACATGTGTGTGTATAATCCAGTCTTCACTGCTTATTTGCTTCATGGCTTTGAAGATATTGTTTGTCCTCTCTGCGATTCAGTTTGCTCACCTGTAAGGTGGAGACAACAATAATACCTCCTTCGTAGGATAATTGTGGGCATGACACAGATAATGAATTTGAAGTAGCTGTAGAGGGCCCACGACTATACTGAATCAATGCTAGCTAGGATTATTTTCAAAAATAATGCATAGTTGTAGCTGCAGTAAGTCCTCTCTTATCCAGCATGGTTGAAAACAAAGTTTCCTGATGAATAAAAAATTCTGATAACTGTATTTTTCACATATATCACAAGTGCATTATATTTCAGAAATTTAAACATAATAAAATATGCTGGAGTTGGATGCTCCAAAGATGCTTTTCTTGGGCAACCTAAAAGGCCTTTGGGGATCTGGTGGTGCCTTATAATAAATACCAATTTAATTTCCATGCAGCTATACAGGTCCATAAAATGATACAGGCAGTGAAAATGGGTCACAGAGAATTTATGGTTATAATGAGAAAACGTCAATCCAACGCTACGGTCTACTTCGTGCTTGGAAGCAAGGACTGGCCTGGATGTGACATGCACTCATGACTCAACTCTCTGTTGTCACTTGCTGTTTTTGGACTCTTCCACATTCAGAGTCAACCCAAAACTCTTCCTTTAAAAGAACAGCTTGGCCTGGAGGCTGCTGAGTGACATGTCAAGCTGTCCTGGGAGCACACTTGCTTCCCAACCACCTGAATCATGACAAATTGCTTGAGGCTTATACCAGAGTAAAGTCTGAAAATATTTCCTCTTGCCCTTCCTACCAGACAGATGCTTCCAGAGTCAATCACCGAGCAGTGGATCTATAGCCAACCATCCCTTGTCTTCAGTCACTGAGGCAAGTACCTTTGGGGTCCTCCTAATTCAGGGAGAAACTCAGTCTCAGAACTTCTCGTAAGTCTCCTTCTTGAGAACAAGACCTCTCCTCTAACCTGACCAATCTCCTTATTCTTTCTGCAACTTACCAGGCCCATTTCTACTACCTGGTTGCTAATTCTCTTCTCCTATTGATATTTCCAACCTCATCTCTGTAGCCCAAAGCATTACCAAACTCATATTGCCCTTGGTATCTGCAGCATTCAAAGATTCCATCATATTCTGCCTTACTTCTCAGTATCAGAGCTTCCTTGGTCTGTATCGTGACTTTCGGCTCCTTGAGGGAAGGATTTTTGTTCAATATGTCCTTCTGATCCATATGGTATCTAATATGGGAATGGCATTCAAGATAAGTATATAAATGAATAAAAGAATCAAGTGTGATAGAAATCATTGTTCAGCACTCAACTCTTCTACAAATGATGAAAAATACTAAATTGTCCCTCAAAAAGTTTAATTTAGCACAGCACAGAGCACTGTTTCTCATACCATGGCAAGCATGTGAATTCCCTAGAGGGCTGGTTAAACTACAGCTTGCAGAGCTTCTGACTCAGTACATCAGGAGGGGACTTGATACTTTTCATTTCTAGTGTGTTCCTAGGAGATCTGATGCTGCCGGTTCAAGGACCACATTTCGGGAACCCCAACCATGCGTGCATGGTTGTCAACTACGAATCACGAGGTTTGGGTACTAGTCCCAGCATTGCCGTATGTGGCTGAGGGTCTTAGGGCAAGTAGTTTACGCTCTCTGGGCTTCTTCAGCTGGAATTTGCCTTGTATGATTGCTAATGTCACCTTTATCTCCAGTTATCTGAGCACAAAAGGTCTAAAGAACCTCCTTGTGTCATCTGCAGTGCTATCATCTTCATGAAATCTGAGGCAGCAAAGGCACCGGTCAGAACAACAACCACTTTTCAAATTGTGAACTCAGAGAGATCAGCTCCAAGTGATGTGCCAGGAAAGCGCTCAGTAAAAGAGGAGAAAATTGAGGCCAGGACTCAGGAAACTCCCAGGGGCAGGAGATGCCCTTGAAGGAGGCCAGACCAGATTCTAGTATGGACCCAGCGCCGGATCTAAGTTGAGCTGCTGTCCCTGTGCTCCAAGTCCTGAAGGATTTTTTTTAGGGAGCTAAAGTGGCAGGCTCCACAGAACCCAGTGTTGGCTTCATGGCCAATGTCCCAAGAGAGATGATCTTGGGACCAGATATAGCCAACGGGTCCTTCCCTGCCTCTAGAATAGATCAAAATATTGTCTCTTTGTTTTGATCTTTGGCATCTCCAAGCAGGGGTTTCCCTCAAGAATGGAATCTTCACCCATGACTGAGTATATGAAGAGGTATCAGTCCTCGGCATGTTCAAGTGGGGGGAATTACTGGGATTGGTTCCGTATCCTCAAAGGGTAAGGGCAAATATGGAATATTGACATACAGAGATATTGACAAGCCAGCCCCCGCAGTTGTCTTTAGAAGATGATAACAATGAGGGCCTTGGCATTCTTGACACTGCCACCCAGTGCATTTCATGTAAGACCCCCCCTTCACTTTTGTGTTGAGCCAGATTTCCACAGTTTTGGCTGCTGCCTTCCCTGCAAGCCTTGCTATCGGCTGAGACCCGGCTCAGCCATTCTTGGCACATAGGCTGGTGAGAAACCTGCCACTATTGCTTCATAAGTAAAGCAGCATCCTTCGGGGCCTGGAGCTCCTGGACACAACAGCCATTTCTGGGAGGTGAGTCATATAGCTCTCAACTGTAAGTGAGCAAGCTAAAAGTAGGGTTGTTGTTCTTTGGTCTTAAACATTTTCTCTTGGTCACTGCCCATCTCTCTTCTGGTACTTTAAAAAGTTTCTCAATTAATTTAGAAAGTTCGTGGCTAACCAGATAACCATCAACATAATGAACACACGTGTTACACCTGGCTTTCCTATGCGTTCTCTGATATAATCCCAGTTGCTTTGTCTGCTTTGCCATGAAAAGAGATGGCAAAACCCACAATTACTTTTGCACCGACCTAATACATGATTTCTCTAATGATCTGTGGTCATTTTTAATAGTGACTCACAATCTAGATGATACAATGGTGAGCAGCTAAAAGCAAGGAAGGCAGAAATATGGTTTATGTCTTGCAAGCCCCTTCACATGCATTTTCAACTAGAGGAAGTGAATCAGGCTAGCTGTGGATATGGGTCCCCTGTACTCGGCTATGGCTTCAGAAGCAACCTGGACTGAAAAAGAAGCTCATTCCAGACTCCCAGGTCAAGGGCATCTTCCTGAGGAGGTTTTTCAGGAACAAATGGCATCTGGGACAGAGCTAGGCAGTGAACATTAAAAATGTTTTGGAGTGAGATAGCACCCCTTGACACTGTTGTTTAGACAAAGTCAGGATAATTTTTCTTCTATTTCCTCTTGCAATCTCAAAAAGACAGGTGTGATTCCAGTTAGCCTTGAGGAAAAAAAGTGGCCTATTCAAGGCCGGCTCCTCAACAGACTGACTTGATTCTTCCACTCAACTCTCTGTCCATAAAGCTGCTCTGCCTCCTGAAGCCTATTTCTTCATCCTTCAAGGAGTTGTCCAAACGCAAATTCTCCTCCTACTGATGGCTCTGCATTGGTGTCAGTCACTTCTAATGGAAAACACTTATTGTATACAAAAACCTAGCCCAAAACCAGGAGAAAACACAATAATCTTTGCTTGTACCTAGTATTTCCAATTTTTATGCACTTTACCATTCATTCTGATAACAGTTCCAAGAGCTGGGTAGAAAACGTTTTTTTCCAGGTGAGTAAGTTGAGATTCAGCAAAATCAAATGATTTGCCCAAGGCCATGCAATGCTTTGCCCAGTCATTTTGAGTCCCAGTTCAGGAGGTAGGAGAAAGAAAGATGGGAATGAGACTGGTAAGATTGGTCTTAAAGAAACATCTACAACTGTTTGGTAGCCTCAATACCCACAGTAACCACACTCACATGCCTCGCCCAAATAAGGTGAGCCAACCATTGAAAGCATTTGAAAAAGGAAAAATGCTTTATCCCTGAATAACTCTTTCTATTGTTTTAAAAATTCCTGGAAGAGAGTGAACACTGTGGGATTACTGCTTGTGGACAGTTGTCCAAATGGATCCAAAATGTTCTTCATTGACTCCTGGGTCAATTCAAGACAATGTCAATGGAAGCTAGCATTCACCATCGCACCAAGGCTCATCCCTACCAGGTTAAAGCAGCCATTGTGTGCACATCTGCCTGCCAAGTCCTACTGATTGCTCTGTTTGTCAAAGCTCTACTGGCTTCTGGTTTGCACTTTTATTTTCTGCCCAACAAAGGATATGCTATTCTTTACTAAGATCCCTTGATTAAAAATCCAAGACTGAGTCATCTTGCTACTCTCACTGATGCTAAACCCTGTTCTTTGATTCTTATCCACTTCAACTTCCTTCTCCATTCCCCTTATGAGGAAGGGATCTGAAATCCATGTTTCATATTGTCATACACACATGCACATGTATAAACGGTTCCCCCGAAGGCCTGAGGATGGGGACAGGGAAAGTGGGCAGCTGGAACCTGCCATTCTCCTGATATTACGTGATGCCACAAAAAGGAGCTTCAAGCATTAGCTAATAATCAGGCTCTGAGTTCGAGATCCAAGCTTGTACACAGTGTGGGAGAGGGCCAGGACTGGCCAGACTCTCTTGAGCAAACAGAGAAGGCTCTTGTGGTCTTAAGGGGTAAGGACTGGATTTCCTGGGGTGGCAAATCACCACTATACTATCAATCCCAACAGGAAAACACCTCAAGGGCTTCACATAACAGAGAAGCCGAGTTTTCCAGGTGCAAAAGGTCCCTGCTTTGGCATTACTAATGTGGTGGTCCCTGAAGGTAGCCTTCCAAATTTTGCCTGTGAGTGCCACTGTGTTTTAAAGCTTCTCCTCTATAAAAAGTGGAAATGGATTGTCAGACTTCTCAGAAATACCAAGTAGAAGCTCTTTCACAGAAAAGCAACATCACTGATATCACTTTGATAGGTGATCTAACCAGTTGTCTGGCTGCCAGACAGGTCCAACGTAGGACATCTCTGAGAGAGGAGATGCCTCCTTTATCAAGATCTCCTGGGAGGAAACGTCATTCCCCCTCATTTCAGCCATTTCAGTGTCTTGTAATTACTCCTATCCAGAAACTTCTTACAGAGCCAAGTCAAATCCAAGAACATTTCTTGGATCTGGTCCTCAGGACAAGGTGGGAACATGTTCCTCCGTGAAGATCACATTCACAGGGAAGCCCAGAAAATGTTCTTATTAATACTGATAGGAATCATTTTATCTGTGAAGACATACTGTGTTTGAAACTATATATTCAGTTCTCACCAAGGAAACTGCTTTTATTGCATTGAACATTACTAACGAGATAGCTACTGAGAACAAAGTCAGACTGCCTTGATTGTTTTAATCTCTCTCAAAACAAAACAAAAATGTCATCTGGTTCCCAGAACATAACAGCTCAAGAACTAGAATGGTAAATAATACTTTTTAAATTTTAATTTTTTAAGACATAATGACATTACATTATTTAATATCGGTCCCTGGGAGATGATTTTCTGGAGAAAATCAGCAAACCAACTCAAACTTGAGAGCTGGTCACCTGCCATCTCTCCCTGTTGTGAGGTGTTCGTGACTTATTTAGAAGTGCCCCTTATGAAAGTTGTAAAGTTGTGACATAGCTACACAGGCTGTGTGGAGAATTGCGTGTCATATAGAATCAAAGCATTTTACTGCTAGAAAAGAACTTTGGAGACAATGTGGGGGCCAAGTTTCTCATTTGGCAGTAAGAAGTCTGAGGTCTTAGGACTAGATCTCTGGCCATGTAGCGTCTGCTCTGACATATTTCATTGCACAAGGAGGCCTCTCTTGTTTCTTGTGTCCACACAAACTCAGAGTGACATTTTTGCCTCCACTTCCAACTCAGCATTCTTATTTTGACAGAGACTTTCATGTCCCCATGATTTAAAATCCTTAGACTTGGCCAGTCATAGTGGCTCATGCCTGTAATCCCAACACTTTGGGAGGTCAAGGCGGGAGGATCACTTGAGGCCAGAAGTTCAAAACCAGACTGGCCAACATGGTGAAACCCCATCTCTACTAAAAATACAAAAATTAGCTGGACATGATGGTGCACACTTGGAATGCCAGCTATTCAGGAGGCTGAGGCAGGAGAATCGCTTGAACCAGGGAGGCGGACGGAGGTTGCAGTGAGCTGAGATTGCACCACTGCACTCCAGCCTAGGTAACACAGCAAGACTCCGTCTCAAAAAATAAAAATAAAAATAAAAAACAAACAAAAATTCTATAGGCTTATGACTCTGAAGAGTCTTGCAACACAAGTGAGAGAAATCCAGTCCATTACCCCCACAACTCTTGTCGCTTGAAAAACTAAGCTTGGTTTGGATAGATAATCCAAGAGTATCCATGGCCAAAAGATAGACAGTAAAAGATGCATCAAGACATGAAAACATCAGACAGGCATTGGTGAATAACATGGAATGAAACTCCAAGAGAATAAGGAAGAATTGGTGTCTGTTTTGTTTTTCTAAACTCTATGTAACTCCTCCGAGATTATTTTTCTCTTTCTAAAGATAACCTTTCCTGCCACAGCAGAAAATGTGACCTTTATTATTTCTATGATTGTTCTGAATGTGTACCACTGGCTGGGGGCTGAATGCGGGGAAGACCAAGGGGGAGAAATCTGTCTACCTTGTACCCAAGACACTTGGCCACCTGCACGACACGGAGCAAAATTATAACAAAGCATTTCATTGATCAACTGCAAATGAGCCCTTCCTTCTTCCCCACCCTCTCTCCCCACCCTTTGGCAAAAGCTGAGTAAACAGGTACATTTGGTGCCAGGACTAGAAGGTCAACAAACTCCTGCTTTGTCAGAAGGACCTGGGACTCCAGTCAAGAGGACTTCGCGGAAATGCCATACTTCCCGCTCCACAGGTGTTTGAGCCTAAGGATTAGGAGTAAAAGTGACTCAGGGAAACTTGCCAAGAAGATATGCAGCAGACACCTGATGCTAGGGTAAGGCCTGGAGCCCCCTGAAAAGCGAGGTTTTACTATCCCAGTTGATCTCAGCCCTGGCTTGTGTATTGACGATGACGACTTCCCCTGGAAGGGCTACCACAGATCCCCAAAGTCACCTATAGCAGGATGATTTGAAGATGATCCCAAGATTCCTAGGCCTTGGTGTTCAAGCCCTGTATAACTCTCCCATGCTCAAGGGTGGGTAGGACCTATGAATATGATGGAATTCCTCTCCTGAGATTAGCCTGCATTACAGGGCAAAGGGGAAGGGATTCCACACATGTCATTAAAGTCCCTGATCAGCTGCCTTTGTTTTGGGACATTATCCCATATCCACCTGACTTCATTGGTTGACTTTAAGTTAATCAAAATGGGGACTCTCCTGGGAAGCCTGGCCTAATCATGTGAGCCTTTGAAAGAATGTCTAGAAGTCAGACATGGAGAAAGTTGGAAAGATTTGAGGCAGCAGAGACATTCTCCCATCAGCCTTGAAGAAGCAAACTGCCATGTTATGGAGAAGGCTGTGTGGCAAGGGAGTGGTCCGTCAGAGCTGAGGCCCTCAGTCCTACAAATGCAAAGAGCAGAATTCTGTCAGCAACCAGTGGGCTTGGAAGCCGACATTGAGTCTCACATCAGAACCACAACCCTGGGCTGACCTTGAGTTTAGCCAGTGTCACCCTGAGCAAAAGCCCCAGCTACTCCTAGCCCAGATTCCTGACCCATGGAAGATATAGGATGATAAATGCAGGTTGCGTTAAGCCACTAAATTTGTGGTTACGTGACAGAAAAATAATGCAACATCCTAAGAATTGCAGGGAGGAAACGTACCCGCATTTTCTCCGTATCCATATTCTCTGGACCCACTTTTCCCCTCAAGATGAATCCTCAAAGTCAGGGCTTGTTTTACACATAGGCCTGGTAGACTGCTGCATGGATGAGAGGTGGGTGGTGGGGTCCTGGGAAAGGCTCATAAGATCTCTGGCTCTTGGGGTCATCAAAGTTCTGGTTGATCATGTAAAATGTCTTCTAGAAAAGAAAGCTCATTAGATCTTGTGGGTGATTAATCCTTCTTTTATGTTAGATGATCAAATGATTAGACATTGCTAATTTAGTCACAGACTTCAGAACTGTCCTATATTTGGGAGCAGCTGTACCAGAAAGCAGCATGTCCACCAAAAATCCCTAAAGCAAGTCGCTACCAATGTCTGAACTCAGAATCAGACCTGGGGCATGAGACGCAAGGAGCATGATGCATTCCTATGCCCGGGGGACTATTCTAACATGTTATAACTGATGCCAAACCTGTCTCTCTCTGACTCAGGGTTTAGAACTTAGTCATTGGAAATTGCATAGCAGATTATGTCATCTAGTTCCTGCTTTTGACATATGAGGAACCGAGGTCCAGAGACATTAGCTGTTTTTCCCGAAGCCACACAGCCAGAAGTAACAGAGGCAAGATCAAAACTCCAGTCTTTCAGCTACTCCCCATCTGCTCACCTTTCCTGTAGCACAGAATGAGCCAAAGGCTGCCTGTGGGTCAATCGCCATTGCTCTCCAGCAAGGCATCCATGTCGGGTCTCACCTCATTCTGAACCCAGCTGTCCTTGCGCTGCCTGAAAACAAGACACAGCTCTCCCGACAGCCCAGCTTTCTTCTCCTGTGAGCTGTGCTATCAGCTGTAGCATCTTTCACTGCTAAGCAATGACGAGGTGATTCAGCTGTCCTGAGACCCAAACCTTACTCGGTGGCTTAGTTTCCTGTGGCTGCAGTAACAAAATACCACAGACTGGGTGACTTAAAGCAACAGAAATGCATTCTCCTCTCACTGAACTGGAGGCCAGAAGTCTCAAATCCAGGGGTCAGCAGGGCTGCGCTCCCTTCCCAAGCTGGAAGGAAGAACGTTTCCTCGCCTCTCCCAGCTCCTGAGGGTTGTTGACCATCACTGGCCCTTCCCTGTCTGTGGCTGCATCACTCCAGCCTCCTCCTCTCCTCCCACAGGGCCTTCTCCTCTGTGTGTGTCTGTGCGTCTTCTCTTCTTTTGAGGGCACAAGTCACATTGGACTTAGTGCCCACTTTAATCCAGTATGACCTTATCTGAACTTAATCAGTTACCTCAGCAAAGATCCTTTTTCCAAATGAGATCACATTCGAAGGCTTTGGGTAGGCACGAGGTTTTTTTTTTAATTGTACTTTAGGTTCTGGGGTACATGTGCAGATCATGCAGGATTGTTGCATAGGTACATATATAGCAATGTGGTTTGCTGCTTCCATCCCCCTGTCACCTATATCTGGCATTTCTCCCCATGTTATCCCTCCCCAAACTCCCCACCCACCACTGTCACTCCCCTATTCCTCCCCAAAAGAACCCAGTGTGTGATGCTCCCCTCCCTGTGTCCATGTGTTCTCATTGTTCAACCCCCACCTGTGAATGAGAACATGTGGTGTTTGATTTTCTGCTCTTGTGTCAGTTTGTTGAGAATGTTGGTTTCCAGATTCATCCATGTCCCTACAAAGGACACAAACTCGTCGTTTTTTATGGCTGCATAGTATTCTATGGTGTATATGTGCCACATTTTCCTTGTCCAGTCAATCATCGATGGGCATTTGGGTTGGTTCCAGGTCTTTACTATTGTAAACAGTGCCTCAATAAACATACGTGTGGGTAGGCATGAATTTTGAGGGGACTCTATATAATCCAGTACACTGGGTTTTATATGTGTGCCCAGAGCTAATCTCAACCAACTTCTCCAAGTGTAGAGATACTTGGTACGTGCAGCCTTCTCCATCATTTCCGTTCATCACCCAGCCCCACCAGAGGCTGTTATAACCCAGCCCCCAGACATTAGGCAGAGCTAAAAATCACTTTAGAGGGCATGCAGTCAATGGCTGTTAATCCTGCAGCCCCTGAGTATCACCTAAGGAGAGTTTAATAACACCAGTGCTCAAGCCCAGAGACTCTCATTCAGCTGGTCCGAAGTGTGGTGTGGGCACTGGTGGTTTTTACAACTACACTGATGATTCTCATATGGATCCAGGGATGAAAACTCACCAGTCAGGCCCAAGTTTTTAGCTTTCAGATGAAACACTCGAGGCAGACGAGCCTTCAGCCATCACCCTTCCCTCCATCTACTACTGCCATCAGCAAGCCTTTAAGCAGCCAATTCTCCAACTGGGGAATTCTGCCCCCCTAGATGGGGCAAGGCCCCCAAAGTTGGCAGAACAAAGTCCTTGTGGTGGCCCACACTCTTTACTCATGAGGGAGAGCAAATAAGACCCCTGCATGACCACCAGGCAAGATGGCAGCCACCTCGCTGCTGCCACAACGTCCTCATCAATTAGTGACACACACCCGTGACCTCTGGAACGACACAGTGCTTGTGCGGGCTTTGTACACTACAAAGTCCTATGCAAATGTGCATCATCACTCTTATTACTTCATTTGTGGTAGCAGCCCTTCAGCCTCAGCAACTTTTTAAAAGTTCTTAAGTGTATACTTCACCCACTTACCCATTTGGTTTCCATGACATGTGTTCTTGGGTCTCTTTCTGGCCATTATTCTATTTTCTCATTGTAATGGCACATTTTTTAAAGGCAAGAGCATTTCTGGTGCCTTCTTTTTAATCTTTATGCATTCCAGTATAGTACTTGAGACAACAAATTCTTCTTTTTCTTGCCCAAGCTGGTGAAAATATGCCAAAGTATGCAGCAGAGAGGCTTGCCCAGCACCTGAACTACCACCAAATGACCTGAAGTTTTTCTTTTGAACAATACTGTCTTTTGGGACCAGTAAGTCATTCATGAGCTGCGACAACAACAACAACAACAAGCCATTGAAAGATTCTGATGGAAGCAAAGCAAGCCCTGCTGCTCACCACTGCCCAAGAACTCCAGGCACCTTCTTAGCTCATTTTCTCTTTCTTGGCTCCAAATGTGGGTGATCCTGAGATCATGAGAAGGAATCATGTGACCAGAAACAGGCCTCTGCAGCTCAGTCAGTGACAGATAGTGAAGATGCAAAGAGCCTTATGAAAATAACTTGTGTTTTTTTCTTTTGTCTTAGTTTAGTCCACGCTTTAGGGAAAATGTATCCAAATGGTAAGTGTATACTACTATATACATTTTAAATGATGTAGCACGTGAAATGACAAGAAAGGGCTGGCCAGAGTCTGGGCAGAGTGTCCAGGCAGGCCTGGGGGCCACTGACCTCCCCCTATTCACAAATCTCTCACAAAGCAAATCACAGCTTCCCAGAAGGTCTATGGGGCTTACACACCTGTGGCCTGTGCCACAATCTCCTCCGCCATTGTTACAGAGTCTCTCTCCTCCCATTCCCTCCCTTCCTCCCTCCCTACCTCCCTCCCTATCTCTTCCTTACCCCTTCCCCACAGCCTTTTAAGTCTGTTCCTGGAAACTCCAAGGTCAATCTGTTTTTTAGATTTGGTGGTTGGTTTTTCTGAGCAGGAAAACGTGGATAAAGTCATTCCTGGGCCACCTTTCTGTGAAGCTGTATGGAAGCTGCCTACTTGTTTGATGAGAGGCTGCTGGGTTCTTTCCTTTACTAAGGAGTCATTTAAGTCAGCCCTCCAGTATCCAAAAAAGAGCCAGGAGAGAGGTAGGCTTTAGTGACAGAGGAGCTGAGCACTGCATTGTGATAAAAGTCACAAACATATACAGTAAATCATCACTTTTTTCTTCTTCTGAGCCAGCAAAATAGCTGAGGCACAGACGAGATGGCAGTCCAAGGACCGAGACCTGGCCAGCCACAGGCACCAGGTGGTCCAGGCCGCCAGACTGTTTTCAACACACTTATACAATGAAATCAAATCAATGGATTTATTGATTGCTTGGCAATTAATGCAGGAGCAATTAAGTTGGCCATAGGATAGGGGGTCATCCCCATGGATGCTTGAGTGTCCAGCAGTGATCTCCGTGTTCCCACCAGCAGCAGATCCCCATTTCCCTTCCCTCTGACCCCACCATGTGCAGTCCCCCGATCCCTCAGGGTCAAGCAAGGAGTCACGGAGGAGATTTGGGTGCCTTCTGGGGCAGGGGCCTTGAGGACAGGTGGGCTCAGGGAGGTGTGCTGGCCCCAGGAGCAAGGGCTAGCAAGGAGAGGAAGCAAGAGTCTTGGAGCTCAGGATCCAGAGCCTTACCCCTCCCATAAGCTCCTCAACCATCTCTGAGCCCTTGGCTCATTCAGCTCCAAGAGGGAGCACTGGGCTCCTGGGCTTGGAGGGGGAAGGTTTCAGAGTGGTCCAAGAGCTCTCTCCAATTTCTGAAGAACACGAGGCAGTGCCCAGCTACTCCCCAGCACTTTCTGTTTTCACAAAAAGAAAACAGGTGAGAGGTACCAAGAGCGAGTTGTGTTCAAGTTAGGCGTGACAAGGGCCTCCTTGTCCTTGAAGGTATTTCCATGGCAAAACAGAAAACCACAGGACAGAGGGGAATGCTCCCTCCTGTAGACATTCTTTAGCACATCAGAAAACACAGCCTGACCATTTAGGTATGGCAGTCCTGGAAGCCAGGGCTGAGACCAGCAGGGTCATTTCACACTTGGCTTCTCTGGCCTGGAAAGGCCACCCTTTGATGCAAGGGCCACCCTGAGCTGACACCCAGAGGGCTGGGCTAGGTTTGGATGAAGTCCCAAGGCTGTGTGGGCATCAGTCCATGGGGGTCAACCCAACTAGTGCCTGTCAAAGTAAGGTCCACCTGGCTTCGGGAAATGGGAGGAAGTGTGATGATGAGGAAGTGGTGATGAGGAGGGCCTGGCCTGGGTGGGCGGAGGGCTGTGGCGTTAGGGAGACCACCTACATTGATTGATCTGTGTTTCCACCCCTCAGGGCCTTAAGTAAATATCACGCAACTGAAAATAGTATCTCCAAACCAGACAAGAGGGGTCATGGATAGAGCCATCAGCCCACTGTGGCAGCCATCCAGTTCACAATGTGCCTGACAGACAGCTAGACCAGCCCTGGCAGCCCCCAGTGACCAGCCGAAGGGCACAACTGAGCAGTGACCAATATCACAGGGGTGCTGCCTTGTTGTAGGGAACCAGAAATTCAGAGCATAACTGCCTTCCACCTCTGTGAGGAAGGTTCAAGGTCTTACACACTCGTAAACTCAAGCCCTGTCCATTTTGACAAATTACTTTTTTTTTTCCGGGCTGTTAATAAAAAGAACAAATTTCAGAAAAATTAATTTGTATGCAGCCAGCTGCTTTTTAGCCTTTATAGAGAACTTCTAAGACAGCACCTTCTACACGATTGTGAGATATTCTTCCCATTTTCCAGATAAGAAGAGTGAGGCTGAGAGGTTAAATGGTCATTCAGATATGCGAGAGGTGTGCTGGGCATGGTGGCTAACACCTGTAATCTCAGGACTTTGAGAGGCCGAGGCGAGGGAGGTCACCTGAGGTCAGGAGTTCGAGACCAGCCTGGCCAACATTGAGAAACCCTGTCTCTATGAAAAATACAAAATTAGCCAGGTGTGGTGGTGCATGCCTGTAATCCTAGCTATTTGGGAGGCTGAGGCAGGAGAATCACTTGAACCTGGGAGGCAGAGGTTGCAGTGAGCTGAGATCGCGCCACTGCACTCCAGCCTGGGAGACAGAGTTCTCAAGGAAAAAAAAGATATGTCAGAGATATCTGGGGTGGATTCAGGACTTTATGACTGCTGGGGATTTTGCTGTTTTTTGTTTGTTTTTTGTTTTTGTCTTTTTGAACACCCTTAAAAATCATTCTAGGGAAAAGTCCAGTAACATGTAAACTTTTTAGAATTTTTTTTTTAACCGGATCTCACTCTGTCACCCAGGCTGGAGTGCAGGGGCACAAACACAGCTCACTGCAGACTCTATCTCCCAGGCTCCAACAATCCTCCCCCCTCAGCCTCCTAAGTACCTGTGACTACAGGCAGGCACCACCCCACTCGGCTAATGTTTTTTATTTTTAGTAGAGACAAGGCCTTGCTATGTTACCCAGGCTGATCTCAACTCTTGAGTTCAAGCAATCCTCCCACCTCAGCTTCTCAAAACGCTGGGATTACAGGTAGGCACCATCCTGCCTAATTCGTTTTAATTTTAGTAAAGACAAGGTCTTGCTATGTGGCCCAGGCTGGCCTCAAGCCCTTGAGTTCAGGCAATCCTCTTAACTCTGCCTCCCAAAATGTTGGTATTATGGGCATGAGCCACCGCACCCAGAAGAACTTGTTACATTTTAATGCCAGAAAGGACAACACAAGTAGGCAAAGAAAGACCTTGATGATATTGGAATACATCCCCTTTAACTAAACCAAGAAACCTTCTAAGCAAGAATGGTTCTCTCTCCAGGCCCTGGAATTCTTCTAGAACCTGGGTAGATCCAGAAGAGCTGAAGAGCCTCACACTGTCTTAGCAGGTGCTGGTTACATATGTAGGTCAGAGCTTCAGAAACAGACCTAACTCAGACTCGCAAGTGTGAGCCATCTGGAAAGAGGGCTTTGCAGGGGGACAAGCCCAGCAGATCAGCTGAACCATGGGGAATCTTAGGCTGGCTCCCAGTGGCCTCTGTCCCTATCCACTCACCCAGGACTACATCACAGAATCCACTACAGAAGGGGATCAATGAAGAGATGGGGGAGGGAGGTGTCATCAAGAAAAATAGCTTCTCTTCCAGAGTGTTCTCTTCCTCTCTTCCAGAGGACAAGTTTACACAGCCAGGGGACACTGGAGCCAGAACATTAGGGTACGACAGACTGTGGCAGTCCTAAAAAAGGGTAAAATGAATGCAGGTTGGATAAGATCCCTTTGGTGGCCCAACCCAGGCCTTATAACCTAAATAAATGGCTTCCTCCTCCCAAATATGCAGCTCCATGCTGCTCAACACAATTTCTTCTGGACCCTGACTTGACCTGCCACTTCCCCAGGCAGCTGTTGACTCTCCCTGCCTAAATGGCCTCCTTCAAGGAAAGGCTCATACAGGATTCAACCAGAACCCTCCGCAATGGGAACAATGACTGCGTCAATCCACCAGCTGCAAAGGCAGGTGCCACCCCTGCTGCATCCCTGAGATCACAGAAACAGAAAGAGCTTCCTGATGCCCCAGACCTGCAAAAGCCCTGGAGAATAGTGTAGTCCGTCCCTCTGTGACCAGGGGCCACATGCATCCCTTATAAAGTGGCCATGCCCTGAAATGCATGTAAGTTATTAAACCAAAATACCAACGTCTCAAGGGAAAATGGCCACATAGAATAATTTAGACTTACACCACTATAAGAAAGAGAAGTCATTTTGTCGTATGAACAGCATCCCCCAATGCATACATTTCATGTACCTAGGGTTTTGTGAATTATGTGTGCTTAGAATGAAGGACATCTCGGTTCTCTTAACTGTAAAATGGAAGAAGGGCTGAGATTTTCTTTTCAAAAAAAAAAAAAAAAAAAAAGCCTACTGGACATGATTACTGATGCTTGTAATCCCAGCAGTTTGGGAGGCCATGGTGGGTGGATTGCTTGAGCTCAGGAGTTTAAGACCAGCCTAGGCAACATGACGAGACCCTGTCTCTACTAAAAATAAGAAAAAAAAATAGCTAGATGTGGTGGTGTTCGTCTGTGGTCCCAGTTACTAGGAAGTCTGAGGTGGGAGGATCACTTGAGCCTGCGGTGGGGGATACTGGGGGTGGAATGCAGAGATGCTGTGAGCCCAAATCATGCCACTGCACTCCAGCCTGGATGACAGAGTGAGATCCTGTCTCAAAATTTTTTTTAAAAAAAGCCATTTATCTAAAATTCTTCCAAAGCCTACTTATGAATCACTGAAAGGGGGAGCTTGAGGGCTGGGTGGGTTGTGCTAAGAATGAGTTACTGCTTACAACTCAGGTGGGGGGGGTTGGTGAGAGGGGCAGAGCTCATCCTGCATGCTGGGTGTGGGTGGAGGGTGTGCATGAATGTCTGTCTGTGGGAGTACGCTTGTGGGTATGTGAGAGTGTGTATTTGTGACAATGGTGTATGTGTGTCTGCTGTATATGTGTGTCTGTCTGCCTGTCTTGGGGGTGAAGGGCTTGAACGTATATTCAATTCCTAAAGATAGACTTACAGAATGGAAATTACTGAGACCTCTGGTCTCTGACAGTCCTCTTCTGGGCTGATTGTGTCATTGCATTTCCGTTTGCTGCAGTATCCACAAAGTAAAACCTTGTGATGCTCTCATTTTCCTCTCCAGCCTGCTTTAGGACATTCTATGTTCATAAAGAAAGTTTGGAGGCTGGACGCAGTGGCTCACATCTGTAATCCCAGCACTTTGGGAGGCGAGGTGGGTGGATCACTTGAGCTCAGGAGTTTGAAACCAGCCTGGGCAACACGGTGAAACGCTGTCTCTACGAAAAACACAAAAAATAGCCCGGTGTGGTGGCACACACCTGTAATCCCAGCTACTCAGGGGGCTGAGGCAGGAGAATTGCCTGAACCTGGGAGGTGGAGGTTGCAGTGAGCCAAGATCGCACCACTGCACTCCAGCCCAGGCAATACAGCAAGACTCCATCTAAAAAAAGAAAAAGAAAGGTAAAGTTTGGATTTTTATAAACTAATTTTTGGGCCTCTTGGGCAACTAGAAGAGTGAATGGAATCTTCTCCATCTAGAAAAATGTCCACATATCCTGAAAAGAAGAATTTGTTCACTATTTGTCCATACTTGCATTTTGTATGGTGTATCTTGAAAAACAAATGCATTTTGTTTTTTAAAACACACTGTAATGAAGATTTAGTCCAGAAGAACAGCCCTGGAATATTTCTCACCTCCTTACACACTTGAAGCTTTTTAGGGAATCAAGGGTGTGGGCTGGGGGTGGAGCTGAAGGCTGAGTTGGGGCGGGGCTGGGGAAGACCGCCCAGAACCAGCCCCTTTCCTACAATTCCACATAAAAGTGGAACACCCTGCAGGGTGCCTATGCCAGTCACCTGGACAAGAATCATTCGCATGTGTCTTTGCAGGCCTCTTTGAAATGTCTTTGTGATTCACAACTGAAGTACTGATTATCTCTAATTCAAATGCCCATAATCTCGGGTTCAAACTTGCTCTCACTATTTTATTTTATATTTTATTTTATTTATTTTATTTTATTTTTGAGACAGGGTCTCTCTCTGTTGCCCAGACTAGAGTACAGTGGCGCTACATCAGCTCATTGCAACTTCTACCTCCCAGGCTCAAGTGATCTTCCCACATCAGCCTCCCTAGTAGCTGGGACTACAAGTGCCCACCACCACACCCAGCTAATTTTTGTATTTTTAATAGAGGTGGGTTTCACCATGTTGGCTAGGCTGGTCTTGAACTCCTGACCTCAGGTGATCCACCCACCTTGGCCTCCCAAAGTACTGGGATTACAGATGTGAGCCACCATACCAGGCCCATCCTCACCATTTTAAAGGAAGCCCATATCATTTGTTTTATTTCTGGAAACCTAAATGGGGAATGGAGAATGTAAAATGAAAAAAAAAAATTAAAAGAGGTTGGTTCCATTTAAACACTTTTATAATTTGTATCATTTTGAAGGCACAAAGAGTTTATGTCAATCATTTAAATGTCTAAGAATACAAAGTTAGCACTGGTAACATCTGGTAGTCTAATCATTTACCATGTTTAAATGTAACATTACAAAACTACATTTTAAAATCTGAACCCTAACCAGATGTGAAACAACGTGGACAGGGTGACACGTGCTAGAATTAACCTCCGAAAACCTCTGGTTGACAGACAGCCCACTTCTGGGGTAAAACTGCAGCAGTCACAAGCGGAGAGAGAAAGAGGCCACTCTGTTAACGACTTTGTTTCTTTTGCTAGACATTTTTTTACCTAATCCCAGGATAGTTTCTGTTAATGTATCTTACTCTCTTTGAAATGAATCACCCCTAGAGCAGGTGTACACATTAAAAATGAGCTTTATAGCATCAAACACATACCACAACCAACTCTACAAGGAGGGTTTTCTGTAAGATGTGTGCAAATGTCAGAGGAACACAGTCTGGGCAATAAGACTCAGCTCCTGTGAGGTCTTGATGAGTATCTGAATGACCTCACATTTTCTCTTCCACGCCTGGGGTTAAGGCCAGCACCCAGCCCACCCACAAAGCTGTGATGAGAGGCTGGTTAGGGATGGTGGAGGCAAAGCCACAGATCCGCTAGAAACTCTTCTGAGTCAATAGTTTCTACTTCCTCCCTAACTGAACCATTTACCAGAACTGCCCAGGACTTGCCACCATGAATTTAATCTCCCTGGATTTTCCCTGCCTGATGTCTAGATGAGACAATGAAAGGCAGAGAAGCAACAGTGACCATGTTAACCCCACATGATACCATCAGCACTGAGGGACTGCGGCCCTGGGTCTCAGAGAGAGCAGCTAGGAGAAGGAACCAAGGTATGCTTGGTTCACGTTTCAGGGCAGGGAGGTTCCCCAAGTTGCAGCAGATATTAAGAGTCCTGCTGAAGGCACAAACTCCAAGAGAGGGGAGGGAGCAAGGACAGGAAGCTGGAGCCAGAGGCACTGATAAGCATCCTCCTTCTTGCCTTTCCTGGCAGCAGAGGCAGTGGCATCCTGGAGCAGAAGTGAGGCAGAGTGGGGGTGATCCAGGGCTTCCGGTTCCTGCTGGTCCTTGCATGCACATCTGAGGGCTCCACAGTTCCCCACTCCTTGAAATCTAACCTCAAGCATCTTCTCTGGCACTGCAGTGGCCAATCTTTTTGCATGGTTTAAGTCCTCTGTGTATGATCATCAAGCCATTACCAAAAGATCCCCTCACCAGTCCTTTAAAATAAAATAAGGCAATGCCATATATGAATGAAATTGTGTGTGTGAGAGAGAACAAATGAGACACTGAAGATTTGGAAAATGTTCTCCAGTAGGTTATCAGTCATTAAGAGGAATGACATTTTAGGTGATTTTTAAAATGTCCTTCTTTATACCCTCTGATAGTGCTTTAAAATATTAAGACAGGTGTGTCTCCATTTGTAATTACAAAACAGTATTTTCATTTTAAAAAAAGTTAATGTTGTAGAGAAAAAAAGGCTATCAATGATTATAAAAACTCTCAGAAACAGACTAGTTTCTTTTAAAAATTGAAGGAATTGAACCCAAACCTAATTTGAAATGAAAATCAAATTAAAATGAAAATCGCATGCCCTAAATATCATAGATTCCAATGTCAGTGAATGTCACAGATATAAATTAACATAATCTGGACAACTGGTGTTTCTAACAACAGATACTAGTATATTCAGATACACAAGTGAGCTGACAAATTACAGGGCCATGTATCACTCGGGGTTGAGTGGGTCCCACTACGGGTGTTATTTTGTGAGGGACTTCTTTGGGGGAAATGCACAGAACACACTCTTTTTGTATCCTCACTCACTCTACTGAAAAATAAGACAGAGAACAGCCCAGCTTCATTTCATTCTTTTTGCAACATCTGAATATGCGTGTTCAATCTCTTGATCAGCTGGACACGTATTTGTGAACTCATCTCTAGAATAAGCATTATTCAAGTATCTCCAGATGCCAGTCATTTCAGAAGGAAATTCAAAATCTCTGTACTTCTTGGCCACAATCTGAAAATGAAGAGAAAATGATCAGTAAAGGGAAAACTTACGAAGGCAAGTTCTCAAATCAAACAGTCCATTCTTTTGAGCCATGTAATACATTCTTTCTCAGTTCCCCATGTCATCCATAGTCATCTGGGCTACCTACCATGACATTTTGACTTGCATAGGGCCACCTTGGGTGTGGGGAGTGCTGTAAAGGTCCTGGATTCACAACAGTGGCTGCACATAGTTCTGCCCACCAATTTGTCACAGACAGGCCTTGGGATCCACTGGCACGAGTATGCTCAGGACTCTGGTGGATTTCTCCTTGTATTGCCTGTGATTTTCTTTCCAGATGTTGTGCTACTGTGTTATTTGGTGCTATGTGAATAAAGATGCATGGTGGATCTGCCATTTAAATGGTACCCTCTGTTCTTCCTACTTGTTGGACCTCACTTCCTCCAGAACCAAACCTCTGTGCATGTTATTCCTCCTGAATGCCATCATGCTGCCACTAAGAGCATCGTCTGATTGTGGGGCCTGCCTGCAGGGAGGATAATAAAGCAAATGCAAATCCTTACCCCCATGGGGATGGTGGGTCTAAAGAAAGAGCAATCGAGAGACAGCACCACCACGAGAAATGCAGCGATGTGAGATGCTTCCTCTAGCAAGAAGGGTACAGTCGGGGAATTAGTCACAGCGATGTGCCGAGCACTGGGGACTGCATCAGTCTGCTAGGGTTGCCATTACAAAGTACCGCATGCTGGGCGGCTTAGAACAGAAGTCTCCTGTCTCCTAGTTCTGGGGGCCAAAAGTCCAAGATCAGGGTGTCAGCGGAGCCATGCATCCTCTGAAGGCGTTAGGGAAGGATCTCTCTCAGCTTCTGGCAGTACCTTGGCTGTGCAAGCATAACTCCACACGGCCTTCTCCCCATGTCTCTGTTCCCAAATTTCCCGTTTGCAAGGATAACAAACAAACGTTTCTTCTCCCTTATCCTCCTTCCAGTGGTTGTAATGACATCTAGTTTATTATATTCTGATTCTATTCTGTCCCTAGAATTCCCTTTGCTGTCACTGAATTGTGACAGCAAAGAAGGCCACCTTGGATTAGGTCCATCTCACTCCAAGATGACTTCATTTTAACTAATTACATCTGCAAAGACCCTATTTTTAAATAAAGTCACATTCTGAGGTACTGGGGGTTAGGATCTCAGCATAGGAATTGGGAGGAGGGCACAATTCAACCTAAAGTAGGGACCCAGAGCCACAAAGGCCAGTTCAGCTTTGCTGCCTCTGGTCCAACTGGTCCCTGGGATGTCTGCATGATGCAGGCATGGGATTTACCACAAGCAAGAAGATCTTTGGGGCTTACTACAGACTTTAGAGGCCAGCAGTCATTGATGCAATGTGACAGCGAACAAGGACCATATAATTAACAAAGAGCTTCCTAAATCATTTGACGCCTCTTTCTTGAATGCAAACTTCTTGATGCTCATATTAAGAAGTCCGCTTTTCTCTTGTTTGTAGGTACCTAGTTTTTCTTTGGCTGTCTTTTTATGTTGACTTTCCTGAGTAAATTTTTAAGGCTGTGCCTCTGAATGTGATACTGAACTTGGTTTTCTGTCTTTCTTCTTTGTACATGTGTGTGTTCCCCTTTCTGGTCATTTAGAAGGTTTATGGCCATGTTAACTCTCCAGTGGTTTCCTATATAGCCTTAAATAATAGGAATTCTCTATTTATTGATTGAATAATAGGATTCTCTATTTTTTGAGACATAGTCGCACTCTGTAACCCAGTGCAGTGGAGGATCTCAGCTCACTGCAACCTCTGCCTCCCAAGTTCAAGCGATTCTCCTGCCTCAGCCTCCTGAGTAGCCAGGATTACAGGCATGCTCCACCACATCCAGCTAATTTTTGGTTTTTTTTTAGCAGAGATGGGGTTTTACCATGTTAGCCAGGCTGGTCTCAAACTCCTGGCCCCAAGTGATTCACCCGCCTCAGCCCCCCAAAGTGCTGGGATTACAGGCATGAGCCAAGGCACCTGGCCTTGATTTATCAATTTCAGATGCTGCCTGTTAACTCCTGATGATGACAAATGAGGAAAAGTATGTACCTATGCTTCTTTCCATTTCTTCTCCCTTACCTTCCTTCCAATGGTTGTAGTGACATCTAGTTTTATATTCTGACTCTATTCTGTCCCTATAGTTCCCACTGCTATTTGGTCTTAGGACTAGTTTCAGATTTAAAGAGGTTCTCTGTTTAGTGCCTGCTCTTATATCATACAGCTTCTCTGTTTCTGGATTCTTACTTTGATTATGATTTTATTATTTCATCATAGAGCAATTTTATGTTTTTTAAAAAAGAGACCAGAGGTCTAGGTAAAAACAATAATTCCCTGGATATAAAATTCTTACCTCACACATCCTTTCCCTTAATTCTCTGTAGATGTTAAACCACAATTTTCTGATTTTTAATGGGGTCATGAAGACATCTGGGGCCAGTTTGAATTTCTTTCCTATTTCAGTGGCTTTATTTCATTCTTTTTATTATTATTATTACTGTTATTACAGTATTATTATTGTCTAGGTGCCAAAAAGACTTGTTTTTTATTCTCAAAGCTCAGTAATGTATCAAGTATGCCTCAGTGCGTTGATCATTCTGGGGCAGTGTTTAACATGGCATGTCACTTAAACTAAAGATTCAGGTCATCCTTTAGTTCAAAGTAATTTCCCCCTTAAACCTTCCCAGTTCCCCCCCTGCCCCTTTTCCTTTTCTGTTCTCTTGTTCCTGGTTATGTATATCTGAAATCTCTCCAATCACCTTTATCTCTTTTCATTCTTCTCCATTCGATTTGAGATGATTTTCTCAGGCCTGTCTTCCAAATCACTGAGAGCAAGGCCACAAACACACACCACATACCACAACCAACTCTACAAGGAGGGTTTTCTGTAAGATGTGTGTGAATGTCAGAGGAAATCAATTTCAGCAATGTCTTTGGCTGTGTCTTCCTACTTCTAACAGAATCTCTATTTCTGCAGTTCTTTTATTTGTCTTTACTTTTCTTCTTGAGCTCTGCCAGCCTGATTTCCATTCCCTTCGTGATAATATATTTTCAACATCTTATGTCTTGTCTTTGAGCTTTTTCTCAAAAAGCCCATATTCTCTTTCATTTCTTTGAGGCTGTTGAAAAGTTTCTGTCTGGAATGTTCTTTAATGTGCTGGAGGAGCAGTCCGTGATCATATATGTATTTCCTGTCGACCTTTTTTCAGTTTTTGTTTCTTGTCTTTATCATTCCTCCCCCCCGCCCCTACTCCCTCCTTTTCAATCATCTCTATCTACACTGAGGTCTCACCAGCATTTTCCCTGGTATTCGCCATCTTTGAATGAGGCAGATCTACTGGACCTGTCATTTGCTGAAAAGCAGTGGGGAGGGCAAAGGGAGTGAGATGGGGCAGGTGGCCAACCAACTGGAATATTTGCTCCCAAGCACCTTCTCACCAACCACTTCTCTGCCCCAGAGAGACACATTAGAGTTGGGGTTAGGGTGAGGGTTGGGGTTAGGGTTAGGGTTAGGGCATCCTCCACTCTGAGACTCACAGATTAGGCAGAAGGCCACCATGGCTAAAAATGAAGCTTGGGCAATTTGTAGTCTCTCTCTTGACTGGTTGGGCCTAGTTTCTTTCTTCTGCTCAGCAATCACAATGCAAAATACCACTTTCCTTCCTTCCTCTCACTTTACCTCCCCTTGAGACTGTTCCTCTGAACCAGGGGCTGGGTCACAGCCTATACAGATGGCACCCCTGTATGGCTCCTCCTTCAATTCTGCCTCCCTAGAGATCTCAGTTCAACAACGGTCTTTATAGGGAAGCTACCTGTTTCCCTCCTGGCCCACCTCATACTCTAGTCCTCAAGCAAAGAAGTTTGAGTTGGGCATTTCAGTACTGTGTTCTTTACCTTTTGAGAAATCTGAACTTCGCTAAAGATACAGAGAAACATGTAATGGGTCTGTGGCTCCTCCCACCAAAAGAAGCTTCCTACTCTTTAAGTTGGTGATCTGTCTTCCCTTTGTAGTTTTACAAAAGATGACATGAATACCCTATTTTTATATTGTTTTTGCTGGGTTTCAGGCAGGGGAATAAATTATAAATCCCTTCACATGTGCTTTTACCATAATTCCCTTAGATTGATTCTCATTTCCTTTCAGAAGTACTCCATCCTGGAAGGTCATTAAGCTGTTGGGTATTCTGAGTGCTAAATGGCTTTGTAGATTTTGCTGCTGCATCTTACAGTGGAGCCGTGAACTGCTTTATCTCATTCTAAAGCTTCCCCTTCCTACTGAAACTTAAAATCATCTTTTCTTATTGGAGCCAAACAAGGGAACATGAATGCTCTATGGCTGGGATATTTCTCCCCTATTCCTCAACTTTCATGTATTTCTGCAATGCTATGCTGGTCACAGTAGGGACTAAAAAGCAGTTACCAAAAGCGACTCATTGAAAATACAACTGCATAAATACCCTGTTAGAAGGCAGCTCCCAAATGTAGCAGGTTTTGAGGGGTGTAGATGCTTTCACTCAATTTTGGATGTCTGTGGACTGGCAAAGCTACCAAAGAGACATCTGCCTAAGGGATCAGCAGCCTCCTGATGGCCTGCATTTCAAGCCGGCATCCTCAAGCACAAGAAGGAAGGGAGAAGAAGGGAGCTACATGGCCAGGACTGAGAGGGGAAGAGGACAGAAATAAGAAATGCAAGAAGACAAGCAAAAGAATGAAGCAGAGTCACCAGGGGTGGCTGGGAGTCCACAGGAGTCTCAGCACCATAGACTGTGTGAAGCTAACATGTAATTTATTTATTTGTTTGTTTGTTTGTTTGTTTATTTTGACAGAGTCTTGCACTGTTGCCCAGGCTGGAGTGAGAGCTCAGTGCAACCTCCACCTCCTGGGTTCAAATGATTCTCATGCTTCAGCCTCCCAAATACCTGGGACTACAGGCACACACCATCACACATGGCTAACTT
Organism: Cacajao melanocephalus; assembly: GCA_963573385.1. Classification (NCBI taxonomy): domain Eukaryota; kingdom Metazoa; phylum Chordata; class Mammalia; order Primates; family Pitheciidae; genus Cacajao; species Cacajao melanocephalus. Next base: position 20,081 of record CAUYLG010040329.1, on the reverse strand, counting down.
TTTTAATTTTTTGTAGATATGGGGTTTCGCCATGTTGGTCAGGCCGGTCTCAAACTCCTGTCCTCAAGTGATCTGCCCATCTTGGCCTCCCAAAGTGCTGGGATTACAGGCGTGAGCCACTGTGCCTGGCTGCTAATGTGTAATTTCTAAATGCTAAATAAATGTGTTATTAGAATACACAGTCCATGACTTATTTTTCCCAGTGTTTCTCTCCCCTACCCTTATACCAACAACCTGACTCTGGCCCTGACAGGATTTTAATAATAAAAATGCCCCACAGCAAGGCATGGGCTTCTTCATGAGGCATCTGGAGCTGCTAAGGGCCGAGGACATAGCAATCTCTATCATAACAATCACATCCGACTTCTATAAGTGATAGAGCGGCTGGGAGCACTGTGGTGCTGAGAACCAGCAACAACTACGGAGTCCAAGTGTGGGGACATCTGCTTGGAGCTCCAGGGGTCACTCTTGGAAGCTCTGATTTACTAGGGCAGGCAGTGGACCCGGGACTCGCGTTTCTAAAAAGCTCCCCAAAGGGCCAGGCACAGTGGCTCATGCCTGTAATTCCAGCACTTTGGTAGGCTGAGGTGGGTGGATCAGGAGGTCAAGAGATTGAGGCCATCCTGGCCAACATGGTGAAACGCTATCTCTACTAAAAATGCAAAAATCAGCTGGGTATGGTGGTACACACCTGTAATCCCACCTACTCGGGAGGCTGAGGCAGGAGAATCGATTGAATTCAGGAGGCGGAGGTTGCAGTGAGCCAAGATCACACCACTGCACTCCAGCCTGGCAACAGAGCAAGACTCAGTCTCAAAAAAAAAAAAAAAAAAAAAACGAAAACTCCCCAAACAGTTTGTATGCCTACTAATGTTGGAGAACCACTGGTCTGGGAGGTCTTTAAACCCTAATAATACATGACTCTTGGCTCTTAAATCATTTTCAGCTGCTATATGGAAAGGCAGGAAACCAAATACGGTAGAGACTTAGCCAAAAGTTGCCAGCTGCTCCCTAGATGCTGAGGGTCAATTTTTTAAATAAATAAATAATTAATTAGAGATGGGGTTGCACTCTGTCACCCAGGCCAGAGTACAGTGGCACCTTCTTAGCTCACTGCAGCCTCGAACTCCTGGGCTCAAGTGATCCTCCAGCCTCAGCCTCCCATGTAGCTGGGACTACAGGCACACACCACCATGCCCAGCTAATTTTTATATGTGTGTGTGTATAGATGGGGTCTCACTATGTTGTCCAGGCTGGTCTTGAACTCCTAGCCTCAAGCAATCCTCCCACCTCATCCTCCCAAATCACTGGGATTACAGGCATGAGCCACTGCACCTGGCCAAGGGTCACTGTTAAGAGCTAACAGGACAATCCTCTGCCATCCCTGGAACGGGCCATGTGGAGCCCTACAAGCACCAACAGTTGACTGAGTTCATATTTTAATAGCCCCAGATTCCATGCCTCATTTCCAATGCTGGATTGCTAATGCCAGGTATAATCTATGAAATTCTTTGGGCTGCTTTCACATAACCTCTCTTTAGGCTGTGTGAGTCAGGCTGAGAGAGAAGCAGAAGGTGGGGCCACGTTTCCAGTCACCTCCCAAGAACACCCAAAGCCCAACTTCTATGTGTGTGAAAGCTGGGGCTTGGCTGCCCTGAATAGAAATGAACTAGCATTTTCAATCCAAGTCTCCACATTTCAGACTGTTTAAACGTCTGGCCCAAACACAGGTAAAAACAAAATAAAACAGAGCCCCGTTCATGTACTCGGCACATCTGTCAGAGGAGAGAAGACAAACCTTTATAATATGGAGCTTGGGTAAGAGGTTGCAGTCAGCCAGCGTGAGCTCATCCCCATCCAGAAACTTCCTTCCAGAAACAGCGACATCCTCTGTGCTGTAGGCGTCTATTTCATCAGGCAGAGGGCTATTTAAGTAATTATCGAGCTTCCTCAGGGCCTTCAGCAGGTTCTTTTCATAAACTAAAACAGAAAGGCAAGAAATCACAAACAGAGGCCTTGCAAGTGCATGTCACTTGTCACCAGCTACGATAGAAGGAGTTTGCTTCCGTTCCTCTCTGAGACATGGCCAGCCAGCAATGGGTGCTGGGAAGGCAGGATGTGGATGTAGACTATCTGAATAAAGGACTCACTCCTCCCTGGAAATCATGCTGCTGTCTACCCAACATTGCTACTCCTAGAAGCCATTTATTTATTCAGAACTACTTATGGAAAGCCTGTGAGGAGGCATGCAATAGCAGCAGCATCATTGAATACAATTCCCACGGTGTGGCCGGAACACCGCCTGGTGACTATGTTTTTTTTAAACGTTGTTTTCTGGGTTCCCAGCCTCAGAAGCAGCATTCCATCTCTTGAAGCCCACATGCAGATTCAAAGTTGGAGGCAGTTTTTCCACATCTCCAGACTCACTTTTCTACCCGCTGGGAAATGGGTTGGAACACCCCAGCAGCATATGAGTCGCTGTGCTAAGGCTCGAGTGAAGGTCCATGCTGAAACAGAAAACAGGAGGATAGGAGGTACTCACCCTCATTTGCATCCTTCTTCGTGTTTTTTATAAATGCAGAGAATTTGGCAAACACATCATTTCCTGCAGAATTAGATTCAGGATGTTGGGTCCCCAGCTTGGGATACCTTGAAAAGTTCAAAATTGGAGGATCACAGACAAGCGATGTTTTAGTTAAGATAATACTATACAATGGAGAAAAACAGCTTTCTCTGGGTGGATATAAACATGAAAAACTTTCCTTCAATGTTTTCCTGACCCCTTGTCTTCTGAAGGTTGGGAAGTAACACCATCCAGGAGAACGGCATTGGACTGAGAGGGTTTTGGTTGCTATTGCTATTGCTTACTGGCAGTGGCCAGTCCTGGGACACAGGACCCCACCTGGCCTTGCTGGTCTCAGGTCCCCCTAGTAAAATGAAAAGGATGGACTAGAAATATCTCCCCTGAGGTCCAACAATCCATGATACTTCGACCTAACACATACCCAGAGCTTCCAGCAGGGCGTCTAGGATATAGCCAGCCACCCACCCTGGATCCATCTCCTTCTACTTCCAGCCATCAAACCCTGATTGCCAGGCTGCAGGTGTAGTTCAATGAAGTCCAGTCCCCCAAACTCTAATCTAATTACACCAGCGATATGATTAAGGAAGTGAGTGCCATGGGCTGCAGAAAACCACACTCACATACACACACACACACACACACACACACACATTGCCCAGAGCTTTAGAATTGGCTGTTAGCGGGGAAAGTGACAATCAAGTTATGAACACAGGTTTTCTGACGCCTACCTCGGAGGAGCTAATTTCTCCTCTAAGAACTCCTCGATCTTATTCACATCCGTCTTGACTTCACCATCAAAAGTCATAAAAGGAGGGTTTGTTCCGGGAGCCAGGTTCTGCAGGTCTGCGGGTTTCCTAGGTGGGAGGAACAGCAGTGTTTATGGGCCACCACGAGAATCTGGACTCATTTCCAGGGCTGAGCTGTGTCTTCCCCAGTTTAAGAGAAGCAACTCTTGAGAACTGCAAAGTAGATTGTGGGTTTACAAAAATATCTTGCCGGTGATGAAAGTAAAGGCATTTACTGACAAATTATAGGTGTGTTGACATGCCCCTTTGTGAAAATGGAGCTCAAAGGGGCACATCAACAAAAGGAGGTGAATAAGTTAATAATCCCTAGTGTTATCACCCAGGAACGGTGCTCAGACAGGCTTGGGAGAGTCACAGCTGACCAGCAACTGGGAGAGCAGGTTCTTCATGGCGCCCCCAACTCCCACTTCTTCCTGATTACCACCCAGCCGATCCTGTCCTGACTGAGCTTGGCCCACACACGGGCTTCAGTTCAGTCTTTGACTGAGGATGGACGTGCCCATGACAGCACTGAGGGCCTCAGGTCTCAGTGTGTGTGTGTTTGTGTGTGTGTGTGTGTGTGTGTGTGTGTGTGTGTGTGTAGGGAACTAGGTACAGTTATTTCAATAAAGCAGATGGCTTGTCTTACCTTTTCAGGTCCACTGTCGTCACATTAAATATAACACCTTTCAGCCAAAGAATCATAAAGAGACGCTGAGAAAAGGGGCAATTTCCGATACTCTCACCATCATAACCAGCCTACAAGTGGAGAAAGAGATTTCCATCTGAGCCAGTCTCATGATTATAAATGCCAACACCACAATATGCATATGCAATATCATTATGTGCTTTTGTGATATGAATGGTCGTGACACTGTGACTATCCTTCTGAGGCCATTTTACCAGCCTCAGTGTGGAGCTGGCAGTGGATGTAGGGGATAGGGGAGAGGACACCACACGCACGCACACACACACACACACGCACACAGGCACTGCACTGAGCACTTTCTTTCTGCCTTCTCCACCACCTCACCACTTCCTGCCACCCTGGGCCTCTGAGCAACAGTTCACAGATGGAAGGAGCAGCAGTGGGAACTCCCTTCACCACCAAAGGCGAAAAAGAAAGACACGCCCTTTCCCTCCCTCTATCTGTCCATCGTCTCCGAGGATCAAATATTCTTAGCAACTTTGGTGTAATAGCTAAAACCTGGAAACCACCCAGATACTATCAAGAGTAGAATAAATGTATCAGTGTAGTGTATCCATGCCTTGAGATACTACACCACAATGGAAAAGAATTAGCTATCATACAAGCAACAGTGTGGGTGCATCTCACACACATAATGTTGAGAGAAAGATACCAGACTGAAAAGCATCCTGCATGATTCAGTGTAGGTAAAGTTCAAGCACAAAAAGACAAACTTCTCTATGATGATGGACATCAGAACAGCAGATGTCCCTGGAAGATGACTGCTGTCTCGGAAGGACAGAATGAAGCCTTCTGGGCAGTGCCAATGTTGTTCTATGTCTTAATCTGCATGGTGGCTACATGGTTCTATTTGAGTGATAAAAGTCTTAAGGTTTGGGTACTGTTGGAAATAGATGCTTGGTGTTGCAAAGAAAAATTAGCAATGAGACAAAAGATTTTTCAGTAATGCAATTTTTACTGTCTGGACTGCAGGAAGGGTTTTCTCACTAGTCATTGTGCCACAAGAGTACAATGAACAAAGGAAAACACACAAATTTATCCCTTGCGCATTTGGGGTTGTCCTTACTGCTGTGCCTGATCTCCGTTGGCTGGAGCCAGACCTCACAATTGAAACTAAAACCTGATTGGCTAACAACTTGAAACTTTTCTAAACAGGTAAAAGCAATGGAGAGCTGGGACGTGCCTATGAGCACATCCAGCACAGATATCTTGGTTAAAGTACAAGGACATAGAATGTACTACATGCCTGTAAGCGTGGCATGTCTAACAGCTACGTAGGATAGGGCTTCACAAAGAGCTACTAGCACACTTGTTTTTCAACAAGAAAGGAAACTTTAAAAAGGAACGTTTCTAGTTCCCACAGGTAGTTTACTGAATATAAGTGAAACGGTTTGTATATTTGTCCCAGCCCAAATCTCATGTTTAACTGTAATCCCTGATACGGGAGGTGGGGCCTGGTGGGAGGTGATTGACTCATGGGGGTGGATTTCTCACGAATGGCTTAGCACCATCCCCTTGGTGTTTTCCTCTCAATAGTGAGTTCTTGCAAGATTTAGCGGTTTACAAGCCGTGGCACTTCCCTGTCTCTCTGGCTCCTGCTCTGGCTCTGCGGCTTGCCTACTCCCCCTTTGCCTTCCACCATGATAGTGAGTTTTGTGCAGCTGCCCCAGAAGCTAAGCAGATGTCAGCACCATGCTTCCTATAAAGCCTGCAGAATTTGAGCCAGCTAAACCTCTTTTCTTTATAAATTACCCAGTCTTAGGTATTTCTTTATAGCAATGCAAGAACAGCCTAACACAATAAGTTTTACCTAAATACAAAATAAAAGAAATTTAAAATCTTAATTTAAAAAAAATTACAGAGTTCGATTCAGTGGGTCATGCACGGGGTCCAGGTGAATTTTTAACCTGTTCCTCCAAAGTGATATAATGCTGGTGGTCAGAAACCATGCTGTGAGAAGTCCAGCCTTTGTCCAATCTTGGGCAAGAGATAAGGCTGGTGCCACCAGCATTACCGTCAATGTGTAAGACAAAGTGATGTGAACCCCCAGTTGGATGATCCATTGGTAGGAAGACTTGCAGGCTTCCCAGGTGGTAAATACAGCTCCATAAACACAGAGTTATTGGTGATCTTACTGCATATGAAGGGGCACCAATAGACCCAGATCACTGAATTCAGAGTCCCTAAGCTTTGGGCCTGTGCATCACATCCCCTCCACTCTCCCCTCCCCAAGCCAGCATTAATTTCCTCTCTGCCTATTGGAGTGGAGGGTCTGAGAATCTCCCTAGGTGTCTTTGAAGGTGCTGGGAGCCTGAAGTGTGGAAGGTGGACAGTTATGACACATACATCCAAGTAGTCACAACAACTCCCTGTAGATGGGTCCTGAAAAGCACCCACCCCCTCCCCTCCTTGAGGCTGTTCCCCACCTTGGGGTCCCACCACCCTATGGCCATTTTGAAGGTCACTCTCATCTCCTCCTCACTCCCTGTTCCGTAGCAAGGGGAAGCATAGAGCTGAGTTAGAGAAAACCCTCAGTGGCTGATGACCTGGGAACCCTCTTAAACCATGGAACTTTCTTAACTACTGCAGGCTGGAGCACAGTCAAGCCAAGCAAAGGGGGAGCAGGGAGAAAAAAGTGCAAAGACACATATTTCGGCCAGTCCTGACTTGCTCTGCAGCTTGTAAACCTCCTATTTTTATAGTAGTTACACTAAGCACAGGAAAGTCTAAAATAAGTTCTGCAAAGTGGGGCAACTGTGTTCGCTTTTCTTCCCGTCTCTTTAACCTTTCGAATCCTCTTATAACGCCTTGTGTATGTGTAGAACCTCTCCTGAGTGTGTGCATCCCGTCCTGGTGAGGGGCGTCTTGATCACGCGCCCCTCGACAAAGTGCTGCCTCTGGAATGGGCCCTTCTCGCAGTGGCCTCTTTCCACCGTGGCATCTGCAGAATAATTATATCACGCGGGGCTCTCCGCCTGCTCCATCTCTGGTCTCAAACTCAAGTCAGTGATTTCCCTTGAAATTGTTTTTCTCGCTATTTCCTGAACCCTGGCAGCTACTTCTTCAGGGGGAATAAAGCGGGTAGGAGCAATAAATTTTTCAAAAAATAAAAACTGCCTTAGTCATCCAACTCAGTAAAAACTTAAACTTCTTAACAGGCCCCTTCTCGGATCTGCAACTGAGACAGAACATTTGGCCAGAAAGCAGATGGGACAACATCCGTTCAGTCACAGCTTAAGACACTGAAGAAACTTGCAATTATACATCCCCTGACTCCCTGTGGCCTTAAAACTGAATTGTCCTGACCCAGCATGGCTGGTAAACCAAAGGCTGTTAGGCATTTTAGAATTACCCAGCAGTGGTGACTGCCAATAAAACAGAATTTACATATCCAGTGTTGCCTCATTGCAAATTGCTCTAAAAAATTCCTTTCTGTCTCAGTCTGTTGTAAATGAGGGGGTTACGGGAACATGGTGGGAGTGACTAAGACGCCTTGCTGCCTAATTTTATTACCTTAATGTGCTTCAGTGCCTGGATGTGCCAGCAAAAACAAAGGCGAAGATATGCCATCTCCATTGCCCATTATTGAGCAATAATGGGAGAGGATCGCCTTGGTCACATTCATTAGCCAGACAAGATGATGGGATAAAGACATAGATTCCGAGGGAATAACTGACACTGTTGCCATAATTGGCACATTTTATCATATGCAGTTTTCTTTTTTCCCCCCAATGCTGATAATTATCTCAGGCTAATGCACTCTGGGCTAAAATTTCTCAGCAATTCTCAGCTTACGGAGGACATTTTTGAATGTATACATTTCTGATCAAATAGAATTAAGCAGTTTGAGAACGCAGAGTGTCTTTTGTCTCCAGCGAAGACTTAGGTGCTTGGATAACCCAGAATTGCCTGTTTGCCTTTCAAATTCGACTTTGTTGAGTACCTCCAAAGGTAATCCTCGAAAGAAAGACCCCGTGCCTCCGATGCCACATTCTGAGAAACTCTGTTGGCCACTGATACCAGCCTCGCCATCTGAGAACTTGGGGACTCTGATGGGTCCTGGCCTTGTGAACCTCCCTGTCTCTAGGGCTCCCCACCAAGGCCCGAATTGTGTGAGTCCAAATGACAGCACGAGGTCACCAGTTCTTCCTCACCATACCCCTTCTCTAAATTACAGACCCTCCTGCTGGCTCCTTCCACACTGACCCTACCCAAATTTAGATAAAAGACGTTTTTCTTAATTTTCTCTTTTTGTTCAGGCAAATGGCCTCTCCAGTGGCCTGGAGCTACATGTACGGGGCACCACCCACACTGCCATCTTCCACTACAGAGCTCCCTGCCCCGCTTGCTGCCTTCGAAGGACCAAACCAACGTCTGGCGACCTGTCGCAAACCTGATGGGGCGATGCCCCCCCAAGACATTCTTGGCTGCTCCTGAGCACCCCACACTCTCCTTCTCACCAGAGCAGGCCACCCGCTACCACCTTCTCTACTCTACCGTCTTTCTAGACAATTCTCTGTGGGCTTACGTGGTAAACACATTCCATCAAGTAAGCACTTTTCTCTACTCTGCCCAAATATAATGAAAAACAATTTGGAGGGGTGGCAAGAAGATTAACAAAGAGGCCACAAAGCAGTAATATTTTAATTGGTTCTTTTTCTGATAACTGGCTTTCAACTAAGGAGGTCAGGCACACATCTTGTGTGCAAGGAAGGATGCCAGTCCCTGCAGAAAACCAGGAGAAAGACTTGGCATCTGGTGGAGGGATCTGGGGGCAAGCGGCTGATTTGAATCCATCGCAGGATGTGGAGAGCGGGTGAGGGATAACAGGTCGCTCCATTCCAGCGTGCCAGGGGGACTTCGGACTGAATAAAAATGGTAGGTGACTGGAGGAGGCCAGAGTCAGAGACAGAGTGAGGTGTGGGAGGCCAGAGAGTTGTCCTCAGAGGGGAACAAAGGGGCCAGAAGACCCAGCCAGTGCTCTCTCTGTTGGCAACTGAACGGAACCGATGGAAAGCCAGAGAGAAAGAGTTAAGGCAGATCAGACAGGAGGTGACTCCCTCCTCCCAGTCCCACCCACACACTTCCCTGAATCCTTTCCTGGCCCTTTGCTGTATGCCCAGTGGCCTCACACGCTTTGGACACTGGCAGTCAAACATATACTTCGTGGCCAAGCAGGAAGATCTTGGCCTTCAAGCCACACAGCCAGCCCTTCCCCTGCGCCTGCCCTGCCCCTGGAGGCTGGGCGGCCCTCCCCACAGGACAGGAAATTTCACTGAACATCCAACTGACACTAGGGGGTTGATGTACGGGGTTGATGAACACACCTCGTGGAATGTGTGAGTTGTAAACTCAACCCCAGAGGGCCTGAGGGATATTACTGCCAACATCTGGCACGTGGAATGGCCGATGCTTGTGAACGAGACATGCAGGAGCCCTGGCTGCTCATTGCACCCTCCGGCCTGCACACACCACATCCCTGCATTGAGGCCTGACACTTGGATCAAGTCAAGACCCAGAGATTGTCCCTTCCCCTGGAGATGGCTTTGGGGCATGGTCAGGGTTCAGTCTTATGGGGTCTTCTATTTCTTCCATGAGGAAATAGGTCGGGGAGCTGGGGTGTTTCTGCCCCTTTCTATGGGGGTGTCTGGAGTCAGCACCCCCCCATCTTTGGTCATCAGGGTGTTCCTAGTGCTCAGGAAACACTCACAAAATGACTGGGGCCTGCAGCCAGGGGTTCCCACATGGCTGGTGCCTCACAGCCCCTCCCTGCTCATTCTTTCCTGGGCCAAAGTCCATGACCTTTTTCCCTTCCAGAAGTTCACAAATTCTCACTACTAAGAGATCACCCGCTGAGAGTCACATCTAGGGGAGGGAGGAGAAGGGGAGGTGGGAGAGAAAGCGAGAAGGCCTGAGTCACCCACAGCAACTCACCCACAGCCCACCCAGCTGCCTTCTGTGCCCAGCCCCCAGTCTGATGGTCATGACTTAAAATGCAATATTTACATTGATCTGAGACTTCTTGATTTTGAATAGTTCTGTAAATGAAAAAAAAAAATTATGAGACTCTCCATTTGCCTGATGAGTTGAAATTTCTCTTTTTAGGCAACATCAGGTTTCTCCAAGGCAACATGGGGGAGGGGAATGGGTGCTGGCGTCGGAGCTGGGGAGAGCCATGTGAACCTCGGCCCCACTACTTAATAATTGTGTGGCCTTGGGTGATTCATTTGTTCTCCCTGAACCTCAGTTTCTCCCGACGGTGAGAATGGAGACAGCAAACCACCATGGCACGTGTGTACCTATGCAACAATCCTGCAAGATCTGTACATGTACCCCAGAACTTAAAGTACAATAAAATAAATAAATAAATAAATAAATAAATAAATAAACAGGGCTACATGCACCTACATCATGCCAGATCTGCATGCAATACCCTGGAATACCCGGGCGCCCAATAAAGGTGGCTATTATTGTCATTATCATCATCAACCTCATCATCATTAGGCTTCCAAACCTGAGCATACCAGATTAGACAATTATGGAGTGCAGGGTACTTTTTAACAAGCTTCAATTAGTGAGATTTTTATGCCAAATTGTACAGTCCTTAAAGAATCACTGATTTTTTTTTTCTCTTAAGAAGCAACACATCCTATACCTACTTCAAGTGAAAATTAAGAACTTAAGTCCCCTTCAAAACTGCCAAGAAAACAGATCTTCAGCCAGGAGACAAAGAGGCAAAAATCCCTGGCCAGGCATTTGTGTCTGCGGGCCAGACAAATCTCTTGCAAAAGGTCCAGAGAAGAGCACACCTGGACGACTGCGCAGACCTTGACCCGTGGCAGAGGCGGCGAGCCCCAGAGAACTGCTTCCTTTTCAAGACGTGACACCACAGTCCTCTGTAGCAGTAAAAAGGCTCACACTACAGTCCTCTGTAGTGGTGAAAAGGCTAAGGTCCTTTCTGACTTTTGGGGTTGGTGCTAAGAAAGCTTGAGCAGTGGGCAGCTGACTTTTCTACCACCCCCTGGTAGAGAGGGAATTCCATGGAAGGGTGAGGAGAACATAGCCACTCCCGATTCACAACTTGAAATTCAACACCATGGGAAAGCAGATGCACGTCGGACTATAATGATACAGGAGTTAAAAAGAAATTATTTAGGCAGATAGTGAGAGTAAGGAAGTCCTCACTAAGGTTTCCCTTTTCTTTACAAGCAGCCTCCAAATCATTTATTTTCTAACAAAAAGCAGCCTGTAAAATCGAGCTGCAAGCATGGATAAGCAAGCTGTAAGCTTGCACAGGTGAATGCCGGCAGCTATGACCATAGGAAAAGGCTACCTGGGGTCCAGGCATGTTCAATATGGTGGCTCCATCTTCCCTTTTCTTTATCAACTACATTACAGTAGAGGAACAGGCAACATCGCTCCAGCCAGGTTAAAAAACCATCTGCATAATAAAAGATTAGGATGGGGTGGTAACCAGCTTCTTCCTGTGCTATGTAATCATCATGATCCTCCTACAAATCTTTGGACCCTATTTAAATCAAACACCACCTCCTCAAGCCAGTCTATAAAACCCCATGCACTTCACCATGGGAACAGAAGACTCACTGGGGTGCTCTTGTCTCTGCAGGAGAGGGAACTATTCTTTTTTCTCTCTCCCTTTTGTATTGTGTAGAGACGGGAGTCTTGCTCTGTTGCCCAGGCTGGAGCACAGTGATGCAATCTTGACTCACTGCAACCTCCACCTTCTGGTTTCAAGCAATTCTCCTGTCTCAGTCTCCTGAGTAGCTGGGATTACAGGCACGTGCCACCATGCCCAGCTAATTTCTTTTGTATTTTGGTAGAGATGGGGTTTCACTGTGTTGCCCAGGCTAGTCTCAAACTCCTGAAGTTGGGCAATCCACCCACCTGGGCCTCTTAAAGTGCTAGGATTACAGGTGTGAGCCATCACACCCAGCCTTTTTCTCTTTCTTTTGCCTGTTAAACCTTTGTTCTTAACCTCACTCCATGTGTGTCTGTGTCCTTGATTTCCTTGGCGCAAGATAACGAACCTCGGGTATTACCCCAGACGAACGATGCCACTTCAATAACAAGACACAGGAGGAACAAACTAACCCATTCCTTCACAGAATAATAATTAAGGAGAATGTCCTCCAAAAATCAACAATTTCTAAGATGACTTTAAAAACAGGTAAGAGACCAGGTGCGATGGCTCACACCTGTAATCCCAGCACTTTGGGGGGCCAAGGTGGACAGTTTACTTGAGCTCAAGAGTTTGAGACCAGCCTGGGCAACATGGTGAAACCCTGTCTCTACAAAAAATTTAAAAAAAAAAAATAGCCAGGTATGGTGGCATACGCCTCTAGTCCCAGCTCCTTGTGAGGCTGAGGTGGGAGAATTGCCCGAGTCCAGGAGGTTGAAGCTGCAATGAGCCGCGATTGGGCCGCTGCACTCCAGCCTGGGTGACAGAGGGAGACCCTGTCTCCAAAACAAAACGAAACAAAACATAATAGCTACCATTCTTTGACTACCTTCTCTGACTTCAGGTAAGGTTCTAAATTATTTATGGATGTTATCTAATTTTATCCTCTCCAAAATTGTGTAAGACATGTCCTATTATTCTTCCCATTTTATAAACAAGGAAACTGAGGTTCAGAGATGCTAAACAGCCTGGCCAAAGATGCAAACAGACTTCAAAGAGGAAAGTGCACTCTTGCTCTCACTCTCCTCTCCTCAGTGGCTCCCGTGTGTTTCCTGGTGCTCAAGATGGAAACCAGATCTTCCCTGCCCTTTACCTGATCATCAGTCTCTCGCCCAGCACAAAAGTTTCTGCTTTTGAAGCTACTCTTGCCCAGTCTCAGAGCCTCACGCCTGGCGGGGTGTCTCTGTGGCTGGGATTCCTAACCCCTCTGATCTTTCCCTTATCCTGGACAAGGTTAACCCTGATACGATGCCGTTTTCCTAAGGTCATTCTGCTGGAATGTTATTCAAATGCAAGTTGGAATCACAGTGCTCCCCCCCACCAGGCAGTGTGACCACTGGCAAGTCACCTGCCCTTCTAGTGTCTTTCCTCATTTACAACGAAAGCATAATATTACCTACCTGTCAGTGCTGGATGAGAATGAAATGAGAGGGTGCACATAAAACCCCTAGAACAATACCTGACACAACACTTAGGAACCTTGGATAATCTGGTCTCCTTCCTTCCTTCCTTCCTTCCTTTTCTTCTCTCCCTCCCTCCCTTCCTTCCTGTCTCTTTCCTTCCTTCCTTCTAGCTCTCCTTCCTTTTTTCCTTCCTTCCTTCCTTCTTCCCTCCCTTCCTTCCTTCCTTTCTTCCTGCCTGCCTTCCTGTCTCTCTTCTTCCTCTCTCCCTCCCTCCCTCTCTTCCTTCCTTCCCTTTCCTTCTTTTCTCCCTTCTGTCTTTCTCTTTCCTTCCTTTCTTCCTCCCTCCCTTCCTTTCCTTCTGTATCTTTCCTTCCTTCCTTCTTGTTTCTCTCTTTTCTTCCTTCCTTCCTCCTCTTTCGTCCTCTCCTTGCCTTCCCCTCTCTTCCTTTCCCACTGTCCAGGATCTGCCCATTAAGCCAGTTTCTCTGCTCGAATGCTGTCTTCTCTCAGGCGGCTGCTCTGTCCTTGATGCCTTCCTAGAATCCTCCCACCTTTCCAGAATCCTCTCGCCTTTGCAGAATCCCCTCACCTTTCTCAAACCTCCCATCTCCCAGCAGGTCAGTTCTTCCACTTCCTTAGCCCCTAGTTGACATTTCTTTTCCCTTTTCTGAATTCCACCTACAGGATCATCAGCTCTGCCTGATTTAGCACGCAGTTGGTTACTAATTGTTTCTATAGGTGACATTCCTTCAGAGCAGAACGGTGTCAGCCTCCCTAAGGAACAGGTGCTAATGCTTCATTGGGGCCTGCCCCATGTTAATTTTCTTCCCACTCCCCGTGGGAGCACAGGGCCAGGCCCACGGAAGGTACCCTATGAAAACTTACATCATGGAGCAAATGACCCCTGTCCTCACAGGCCTATGAGATTCCTCATCACAGGGAGCTCCTACAGAGACAGCGAAACCACCCCTCCCAAAGGAGAGTCTCAGCAAGCCCTGCAGTACTCCCAGCCTCACCTATCCCCAAATGTCTCCCCAGCCTGCCCGTCAGGGGCTCCTTTCCCCACCCACCCAAAATGATGGTCGCTGGGTAACCAACTCACCCTGGTCTTCCCAGTACAGTACTGATTTTAAAACTGGAAATCCCACCATCTCCCCCTAAGTTTTGGGCAAGCTGGGATTATTGGTCAGATAATAACTATTGTCTGCCCAGATAAAAGCCTTATTTTTAGAGGGGAAATACCATTGCTGATTTTTCATCACCAGGAAGCCGGCCTTTGCTCCTCCCTAATGAAAACACCAGCATAGACATCCATCAGACTTGATGGTTAGCACTTTGAATGCTGAGGAGGTGGGGCCCGAGATAGGGAAATATCAGAAGAGAAGGGGAGAAGAAGGGAGGGGAGGGGAGAGGAGGGGAGGGGAGGGGAAGGGAGGAGAGAGGAGGGGAGGGGAGGGGAGGGGAGGGGAGGGGAGGGGAGGGGGAGGGAACTAGATAAACTGAGCTGAGGTCCATCACAGTTCAGGGAGGAGATGGGGAATTTAAGACAAGCCTAACAAACACCCCAGGTCTGTGCAAAACCAGCTGATACGGGACAGCCTTTCCCCTCCAGGCTTTGGCCACTTTGGAAAAGTCTGCTGCTCAGATCAACTAAAGACGCAGTTAAAATCAGTGGTGTAGCTCAAGTGGCAAACCTACCACAGAAATGTGACAGACACTCCAGACCAAAGGGCACCACCCAAATGAGCCAGACACCAGGCCCTCCTCATTTCTGAATCTCTAAATCACTCTCAACAAAGGCTGCAATTTCTCTTTGATCCTCCATACTGTCCCTGGATTAAAGAGAAAAGCAAGAATCTCTGTCCAAGTCCAACTGGGAGACCCTGCAGGCATCCCCAGCCCATCAGCAGCTGGTGAGAAGCGAGCGCCCTGGTGCACGTGAGTGGATGCCGCGTCCTGGGAATTGAGAGATCAAAAGATCGGTATCGATTCATAATGCCAGCTAGGAACTTAGCCCCCAGTTCTCATTCTAAAAAGGAGATACATAATTACACACATCTCTCAAAATAATACACCTGGGGCCTTAAGAAGATCACAGATTCCAGTTCTGTCTTTTACAGGTGTGATTATGACCAAAATGGCTGGGTTGCAAAATAATAACGGTAATGATGATAATGATAATGATTGATAATGATAGCAACTAACACATACGGAATATGGGCTCTGTACTACTGACAGTTCTGAGCACTTATATCAACTCAAATTTAACCCTAGCAACAACTCTATCAGAGGTAGGTACTACTACTATCTCCATTTGGGAAAACCAAGACAAAGAGATGTAGAAAATCAGCTAGGATTCATTCTCTCATTCCCAACCTAGACAAATGGAGGGGATCCAGGGCCAGCAGGGTCCTTTCTCAGAGTGACGGGAGTCGGCTTGTTTGCTTGTTTTACCCAGCTCTGCTCGGTAAGGTTTGGAATCCACAGCGATAAGAAAACACATATCAGAAGCATGTGGAAAGTGTGAAGGACAAACAGTGGTTGGGACAGAAAATAGAGCTGGGTTGAGGCTGTAAAACATGCGTGCCCTGTGTGCTGGGGACAGCGGGGAGAAAACATTTGGCAGTCCTGGTGGACAACTTTGGGACCAGGTGGGCCAGGGTTGTGACGATGTATTCTGTCCCCTCTGTAGAACTTTTGCTACAACTCCAGATGACAATGGGTTTGATGTTGCACTCCCCAGCAGCCACACCTAGAGTGTAAATGGTCCTTCTGCCTGATTAACAACAGGCCTCATCCTCCATCCCCATGCCCTTGGCCAACCTGGCGGGGCGGACATCCACCTGCAGAAACCAGGGAGTCCTGAAAAGCCTGCACCTGGGCAAAAGATTCCACCTTGTCTTCCAACAGGGCAGGCAGGGCTGTGGGTCTCCTTGGAAAATCTCACTGAATCTGCTTTAATTTAGGCCATCGTAGCCCCAGGTAGCACATTTCATGTTGCTTAGCCAATAGAGTTTGGGGTCTGGAATATTTTTTTTTTTTTTGAGACGGAGTCTTTCTGCTGCCAGGCTGGAGTGCAGTGGTGCCGATCTCAGCTCACTGCAACCTCCAATCCCCTGGTTCAAGAGATTCTTCTGCCTCAGTCTCCCAAGTAGCTAGGATTACAGGCAAGTGTCACCATGCCCAGCTAATTTTTGTACTTTTATTAGAGACAGGGTTTCACCATGTTGGCCAGGATGGTCTCGATCTCCTGACCTTGTGATCTGCCCGCCTCAGCCTCCCAAAGTGCTGGGATTACAGGTGTGAGCCACTGCACCCAGCTGGGTCTGGAATTTTTTAAGGCAGGTAAAACCAATGTCAGCGTTGGCCATGAATAGCTTTCAATAAAAGCACCCAGAGAGCATTGCACACTAGGTAAGGCCACTTCCTAAGGTAGGAAAGAAACTTTTCAGACTTGCTCTTCTCACTTCAGATTCTGAGAAGACACTGGTTAGGGTCAGTAGGGAAATCCCAAAAGCAGCCAAGCAAATAACCACAAACTGACTTTCCAAATAGCTCAACCCTTGACCACACTCTCTCTGGCCATGGCCTGGAATGACCATGACAGAATGTGAGAGAACAAGCTCTGGGGCATTTACTGGTGCAGTAAGAAGAATAATGGCCCCTCAAAGATGTCCATGTCCTAGTTCACAGCATCTGTGAACTCCTTACCTTGCATGGCAAAAATGACTTTGCAAATGATATCAAGGTTATGGATACTGAGATGGGGAGATTATCCTGGTTTATTAAGTGAACCCGATCTCATCACATGAGCCCTTGAAAGTGAGAACCTTTCCCAGCTGTGGCCAGCACAGGTTTGATTAGGGAAGAAGGGTCAGAGCAATGAAATATGGCTGGGGTAAAGACAGAGGATGGGGCCATGAGCCAAGACATGCAGGCAGCCTCTAGAAGCTGGGGAAGGTAAGGACCTGGATTATCTCCTAGAGCCTCCAGAAAGAAATGCAGCCCTGCTAGTGCCTTGAATTTAGTTCAGTGAGACTCATGTCAAACTTCTGATCAACACAACTGTGAGTTAATAAATTGGAGTTATTCAAAGCCACCAAATTTGTGGTAATTTGTTATGAAAATGATAGGAAATGAATACAGCTGGATTTCCACATGGGAATCCTTGACTTTTCCCCAGGACAGTTCAACAGGTCAACTACTAATCAACATACAGAGGGACAAACCCAGAAGCAGGTAGTACTTAGTCTATTTCAAAAACTTCCTGCATAGAGCTACTCTGCTCCTTTTCCAAAGACTTGCATGATGGCCACAGGTACCATGGAGGAAAAGTGAGAATCCCTGCACTGAACCTCTGACAATCAAGGTGTATTAGTGCATTCTCATGTTGTTACAAAGAACTACCTGAGACAGCATAATTTATAAAGAAAAGATGTTTAATTGGCTCATGGCTCTGCAGGCTGTACAGGAAGCATGGCTGGGGAGGCCTCAGGAAACTTACAATCATGATGGAAGGTGAAGGGGAAGCAAGCACGTCCTACATGGCTGGTGAAGGAGGAAGAGAGGGGGAAATACTACACAGTTTTAAACAACCAGATCTCAGCCTGGGCAACATGGTGAAACCTTGTCTTTACAGAAAAATGCAAACAAAAAAATAGCTGCCCATGGTGGTGTGCACCTGTGGTCTCAGCCACTTGGGAAGTTGAGGCTGGAGGATTGCTTGAGCCCAGGAGGTCAAGGTTGCAGTAAGCTGAGATCACACTGCTGCACTATTATACTTCAGCCTGGGCAACAGAGTGAGACCCTGTCTCGAAAAAAAAAAAAAGAGAAACAAACAAACAACAGACCTCATGAGAGCTCATTATCAAGAGAACAGCCAGGGGGAGGTTCTCCCCATGATCCAGTCACCTCCCATCAAGCCCCTCCTCCAGCACTGGGGAATCACAATTCATCATGAGATTTGGGCAGAGACATAGATCCAAACCCTGTCACAAGGCAAAACCACAACCCCTCTGCATCGACTTGTGAACTACAATAACCGTTTCGACCTGAACTGTGGGGAGGCCTGCTCGTTCCTTCACATCACCTTTGGGGCCACAGCTTCTAATGGACAAGCCCCAAATGGAACTTTCTAGACGGATTCACGTGATAATTTTTCCCCAATTTTTCAACTTGGCAAGAGTGATCTGAGGTCCCTCTGGCCAAAAAGCTAACATGGCACAGACCCAGATCATCACCACAAGAGGATGAAGGATCTACCTGTGACATTTTGCCTTTTTAAATCTTGATTCCTTACTACGGTTTTTAGAACCTGCCCTCAAACATCAAGGGAGGGAAACAACTTCGGGAGGCCATCGGTGCCCCCTAGTGGTCAGGAGATGCACACATTTATCGCCTGCCTTTTTACTGTCTCCATCCCTAATTAAATTCTGTGAGAAAATGTCACAAGTTAGTTTTTAGCCCCTGGAGGGGACTAAACTATCTAAATTTCCCTGGGACTCAGCGATTTCCTGCTACACAGGATTTTCAGTTTTAACAGCAGAAAAGTCCTGGAAAACTAGGACAAGCTGGTCTTTCTAACCCCTGACAGACCTCCTAGACTTCACAGGAGAATTACCAGAAAAAGGCAATGTCTTTTTGTTCAGGCACCTCAAACAGAATTAGGATCTGAACAGTGTGCTTTTAAAAAATGCATCTTGATTTGAGGTCAGCAGCTAGATGGTGCATACTTTGCCTTATGTTGGGAAAACAGCAATTTAAGATTGGTAAATTATTTCTCAACTTTCATTAAAGAACAAGGGGTGGGGTGGGGAGTACAGGGTCACCCCATATGCTGGCAGAGCTAACCAAAAAAAAGAAATTCTAATTCTCTCTAAAAGTGTTCAGATTCATCTTTCTCAATTGGTTCAGAATTCCCAAGCTCTTCTGCAAAATTCTTTAGAAAGGCATAGCTCTGGGCCAGGCGCGGTGACTCATGCCTGTAATCCCAGCACTTTAGGAAGCAGAAGCGGGTGGATCACAAGGTCAGGAGATCCAGACCAGCCTGATCAACATGGTGAAACCTGTTCTCTACCAAAACAAATAAACAAAAAAAATTACCTGGGCGTGGTGGCGTGTGCCTGTAATCCCAGCTATTCAGGAGGCTGAGGCAGGAGAATTGCTTGAACTGGGGAGGCAGAGGTTGCAGTGAGCGGAGATCATACCACTGCACTCCAGCGTGGGTGACAAAGCGAGACTATGTCTCAATAAAAAAGAAAGCCACTAGGTCCCTGGAGATGGGGGTCCCGGGAGGCACCCACCTTCTCTTCATCTTTCCTTAGAATGTTTGTAAGCTTTAAGGAGGCCAAAGGCCTAGAGCAATCTATTAACAAAGGAAAGTCCAGTCCTTCAAACATACTCAGGTAAGTTTCAATGACCAATATATGAAAGTTATCTGCAGCTGGAAGCTGAGAATTGTATAGTACTTTTTGTTTATACTGAAAGTAGTCAGTAAACAAAAATCTTAAGGGTTCTCAAAGGAATTATTGAGGGAACGTGTTCTCTTTCCTGGTCCACAAGGGGGCGTAGTTTTGAGGGCAAGAACTTCCAAGCCCCATGACCCCTCCCACCTCTCTCCATCTGGAGGATTTAACGGTTTATGTTTAAATTTCGAGGGCGCGGGAAAAAATTAAGAGTCAATCACTCCAGCGGAAGTTCTAAGGAACTCCTTATATTGGCCCGGGGTCTTGGAGAAGGTGGGGGTTCCTCCCAAGTTAAAAGTCCCCTTCTTCCACACCCCTTTGGACTCCATGTTTGCGTCCCCTTCCACGAACACTCCCTTCATGGAAGCCTGTCTTCCCCTCCTAAACTCCATCTCTCTCTATTCCCTTCCACTCAGTGTGGAAGCTGCTTTCCTCTC
>CAUYLG010040327.1:0-94212 GCA_963573385.1 Cacajao melanocephalus | reverse complement strand
AATTAATAGCCTACCAACCAGAGAAAGGCTAGGACCAGGTGGGTTCACAGTCAGATTCTACCAGAGGTACAAAGAGAAGCTGGTACCATTCCTTCTGAAACTATTCCAAACAATACAAAAAGAGGGAATCCTCCCTAACTCATTTTATGAGACCAACATCATCCTGATAACAAAACTTGGCAGAGACACAACTAAAAAAGAAAATTTCAGGCTAGTATCCATGATGAACATTAATGCAAAAATCCTCAATAAACTACTGGCAAACAAAATCCAACAGCACATCACAAAGCTTATCCATCATGATCAAGTTGGCTTCAACCCGGGGATGCAAGGCTAGTTCAACATACACAGATCAATAAACATAATTCATTACATAAACAGAACCAAAGACAAAAACCACATGATTATCTCAATAGATGCAGAGAAGGCCTTTGACAAAATTCAACAACACTTTATGCTAAAAACTCTCAATAAACTAGGTATCAATGAAACATATCTCAAAATAATAAGAGCTATTTATGAAAAACCCACAGGCAGTATCACACAGAATGGGCAAAAACTGGAAGCATTCCCTTTGAAAACTGGCATGAGACAAGGATGCCCTCTCTCATTGCTCCTATTCAACATAGTATTGGAAATTCTGGCCAGGGCAATCAGGCAAGAAAAAGAAATAAAGGGCATTCAGTTAGGAATAGAGGAAGCCAAATTGTCTCTATTTGCAGACAACATGATTGTATATGTAGAAGACCCCATTTTCTCAGCCAAAAATCTCCTTAAGCTGATAAGCAACTTCAGCAAAGTCTCAGGATACAAAATCAATGTGCAAAAATCACAAGCATTCCTATACGCCAATAACAGACAAACAGATAGCCAAATCATGAGTGAACTCCCATTCATAATTGCTACAAAGAGAATAAAATACCTAGGAATACAAATAACAAGGGATGTGAAGGAGCTCTTCAAGGAGAACCATAAACCACTCTTCAAGGAAATAAGAGAGGACACAAACAGATGGAAAAACATTACATGCTCATGGTTAGGAAGAATCAATATCATGAAAATGGCCATACTGCCCAAAGTAATTTATAGATTCAATGCTATCCCCATCAAGCTACCATGGACTTTCTTCAAAGAATTGGAAAAAACCACCTTAAACTTCATATGGAACCAAAAAAGAGCCCATATAGCCAAGACAATCCTAAGCAAAACAAAGCTGGAGGCATCACACTACCTGACTTCAAACTATACTACAAGGCTATAGTAACCAAAGCAGCATGGTACTGGTACCAAACCAGAGATATAGACCAATGAAACAGAACAGAGGCCTCAGAAGTAATGCCACACGTCTTCAACCATTTGATCTTTTGACAAACCTGACTAAAACAAGCAATGGGGAAAGGATTCCCTATTTAACAAATGGTGTTGGGCTAGCCATATTCAGAAAGCCAAAACTGGATCCCTTCCTTACACCTTATATAAAAATTAACTCCAGATGAATTAAAGATTTAAACTTAAGACCTAACACCATAAAAACCCTAGAAGAAAACTTAGGCAATACCATTAAGGACATAGGCATAGGAAAGGACTTTATGACTAAAACACCAAAAGCAATGACAATAAAAGCCAAAATAGACAAATGGGATCTAATTAAACTCCAGAGCTTCTGCACAGCAAAAGAGACAATCATTAGAGTGAACCATCAACCAACAGAATGGGAAAAAATTTTGCAGTCTACCCATCTGACAAACGATTAATAATCAAAATCTACGAAGAACCAAAACAAATTTACAAGAGGAAAAAAACATCAAAAAGTGGGTGAAGGATATGAACAGACATTTTTCAAAAGAAGACATTCATGCAGCCAACAAACATATGAAAAAAAGCTCATCATCATTGGTCATTAGAGAAATGCAAGTCAAAACCATATTGAGATTCCATCTCAAGCCAGTTAGAATGGCGATCATTAAAAAATCAGGAGACAAATGCTGGAGAGGATGTGGAGAAATTGGAACACTTTTACACTGTTGGTGGGAGTTTAAATTAGTTCAACCATTGTAGAAGACAGTGTGGTGATTCCTTAAGGATCTAGAACCAGAAATACCATTCGACCCAGCAATCTCATTACTGGGTATATACTCAAAGGAGTATAAATCATTCTATTATAAAGACACATGCACATGTATGTTTATTGCAGCAATGTTCACAATAGCAAAGACTTGGAACCAACCCAAATGCCCACCAATGATAGACTGGATAAAGAAAATGTGGTACATATACACCATGGAATACTATGCAGCCACAAAAAAGGATGAGTTCATGTCCTTTGTAGGGACATGAATGAAGCTGGAAACCATCATTCTCAGCAAACTGACACAAGAATGAACTAAACACCACAGGCTCTCACTCTTAAGTGGGTTTTGAACAATGAGAACACATGGACACAGGGAGGGGAACATCACACACAGGGCCCTGTAGGGAGGAAGGGGAGCTAGGGAAAGGATAGCAGGGGGTGGAGGGATTGGAGAGGGATAACGTTAGGAGAAATACCTAATGTAGATGACAGGGGGATGGATACAGCAAACCACCATGGTATTTGTATACCTATATAACAAACCGGCATGTTCTGCACATGTACCTTAAAGTATAATAAAAAAAAGACTTTGACTTTTTTAAAATGAAACTGTTTCATAGGTTGTGCTGGATATTACCTATTTCATCATATTGGCAGAAACAATGTCTGGGTGTTTCTCTTTTTTATAATGTTAAGAGTGGGCATCACCTTCAGATGTTACCAATCTAATCTCTCCATTATAAAGTTTGCCTTTGACTTTTACCTAAAAAGCTTTTGTCATGTTTCTTCCAGAGGCTGGGGAAAACAGGATTATAACAAAGAAATAAAATAAAATCACAAAAAACAGACAGAATGCTGCACCTGCTGTTCAGCTTTGAGTCACTTTGGTATTAGAAACTCGCCATCCTCTGTTCAAATCTTCTCTCTCGTTATCTTTCTGTGGTCTCCAACTTTGTACCTTGTTTCTTCCAAAGCTCTTCTGCACAAGCAGCTGTGTTTGGGACATGCTGCTGGGTCAGAACCTGACTCTTTTTCTGCCCCTGAAGTCCACTCAGCATAAGGAAGGACTTACTATTTCCTAGACTCCCTTACGAAGTCCTGGGTAGGTCAGCAGCATGTCCCGAAACTCGCAGTCCAGAAAGTGGGATGAAAAACAGTAACCCTATGAAATAGTTATGTAGATATTTTCATCCCCTTTAGGCAAATAAAGAAATATATAATGCAGAGAAAGTCAAAGGGACTTTTAACAAGACATACAGCAAGATAGGGAAGGAGATGAAATGTATTCTGCCTGGGGTAACCCTTCAAATTGGGGCAATTATAAATTTAATGGATAAAGTGGGTTCATTCATTCTTGGGGAAATAGGCAATATCAAGCTGAGTTAATGACTTAAGATTTAAAAAAATCATCCATTATCATCATTATTGTTATTTTTGTTGATATTTAGTACTGTAGCATCCTTTCTCCTTAATTCCTGCATCTCCTTCATCTCCCTAAGATGAAGAAATTTGTAATCAATTTCCCATATGGCCCTGCCTTGAATCAAAAATAGACACATAAGGGCTAAATTTGCCTGGTCTCCTCCTTCCTCCAGCCATAGTTCTTGTCACCATCATCATCACTGCCATCATCAGTTAATGACTTCTTTTATTAATCCACTTAGCAGTTGTTTAAGGGTCTGCTATGTACCAGGCCTGAGAATTAATGGTGAAAAAAACCTGGCATGCTATCTACTGTCACAGAGCTTACAGTCTATTAGGGTGAGCAGCAATAATTAAATATGAAAATGAATGTGAAATTACAATGTAAAACATGCCATGAAGAAAAGGCACATGGTGCATAATGGGAAGGCCCAATCAGACCTGTAGCATTAAGAAAGCCTCCTCCAGTAAGTGACATCTGAGCTGAAGGCTCAAAGATGAGCAAAGCTGGCTTGACAGAGAGGAGGTGAATGGCATCCAAGTATAAGCAATAGTATGTGCAAAGGCCCTGTGGCAGGAAGGATAGTGGCTCATTAAGGAAATTGAAACAGTGACTGAAGAGGCGATGGACTGAATTCAGGTTGTATTTGCCTAATGATAGAATAATATGTAAGGGCTTGCTAAAACTGGAAAAAAATTACTAATGTCAAAGGGAATCCAAGAAAGAATTTCATTATGCATCATCTGATGTGATTAAAACAACTAGAGAAGCAATATAAAGAACTACTAAGAACCTAGTGGTAACTGAGATCACCCTCAATGAATATCAGCCAAGAGATAGATTAATTGGACATCAGACAAACGGCCAAGTAGGAATTTTATGGAAACCCATCTCTTTGTTGAGGACATCTGCTTTAGATAGATGTAAAAGTTCATATAATCAATAATGAATATAAGTAGAAAATATGATACTATTCAGGTAAGAGAGAAATCATTACAAGAAATATCAGTGATGTTAACTTGAATCTAGTGAGAAAAATAGTGTTCTGTGTTCTGAGCCTGTTTAAATTTTCCACAGTGAAAATTCCATTTGTACATATAAATTATGTTTGTGTAGCACATTGGAGTAAACAGAGAAGGCTGTTAATGGCTAAAGATCAGCCCCAGAGGGTTTAGGCTTCTTGGGAAGTCCTGGTGGCTGAGGAGATAAACATTTTAGCACATCTTTAAAACGTTTGTGGCATCCCAGTTGAGAAGTTGTGCTCGGCAATACTGGACTAGAGAGAGACAGGAGGAGATGGTAACCTCGGCTGGTTACGTGGTTCTGAGCGGATGGTTACTTGGGCTAGTTCTGCAATTCTCAAACAATATTTCAATAGGCCTTTTGCAAGAACACTCAGGAGTTGCAATTGTGAAGCTGAATTTCTTGGTCCTCTGACCTCAATATAAGAAGCGCTCTTATCATCTGTTTTATATATTGAGCATCAATGTCAGATTTTATTTGAAAAGAAGGATTCTATTAAAAAATATATATTTGAAATCCACTGGTCTTATTACAGAGAAAGCTTAGATCTGGGACTGGGATGGAGGAGGTTTGACTGCTTCTCCTAACTTGCACTAAATAAGCAGAGAAGTTTGGTAAGTCACTTACTGCAGTTTGGGTTTCTCTGGCAGTCTTGGGAAGATATGCATATCTGTGCCGTACATCTTATAGGGATGTTGTGAGGATCTGGAAGAGTGACAGTTTTGAAAGTGTTTTGCACAATACAAATGCAAGACTTCTTTTGGATTTTTTTTTGTTGCCTTTTTTTTTTCTTTTTGCTCTTTTAAGTCATAAACATTACTTACAATAGAGGTTTTTGGTGAATCAAAAATCACTTAGCTAGCCCTAGAGAGAGAAAGTACTATTAGGGGAGAAGCTAACGTTAGAAATTTTAAAAATAATAACAGAAAACAACTTCCTTTGTGAGTTGGTACACTGTAGGGGCTAAACACACACTTCTGAGGAAACCTGAGTGATGAACTGAAATACAGATAGTCTCCAACTTACAGCAGTTTGATTTATTGTTTTGATTTTATGAGGATGGAAAAATGATATACATTCAGTGGAAATTATACTTTGAATTTTAAATTCTGATATTTTTCTAGGCTAGAAATATGCAGTGTTACACTCTTGTGATGCTGGGCAGTGGCGGTGAGCGCTGGCTCCTAGTAGCCACATGATCAGGAGGGTAAACAACTGCTACTCGACAGTGTACTGTGCTGCCAGATGATTTTTCCCAACTGTAGGATAATGTGAGTGTCATGACCACATTTAAGATAGGCTAGGCTAAGCTATGATGTTGGGTAGATTAGGTGTATGAAATGCATTTCTGACTTAAGATATCTTCAACTGAAGATGGGTTTATTGGTATTAACCCTAGCATATGTCCAGGACCATCTGTAGGTCTCTAAGGACCTAAGGAAAAGATAAGCATTTCCCATCAAGAGAGTGTGGCAGGTTCTGCTTGTAGCTAGGATGGGGACATCAGTGAAGTGATCTGCATCCCTCATTCCGATGTGTTTGAGAGATGCTTCCTATGATTGCTGGTATGGGCAAAGCCCAGGAGAAGACACACTAGGAGCTTCCTTTCCTGTGAACTGTTAGAAATTTGAACATTTCAATAATACATAATAGTACTTGCGTGGGCTCTCTGAGTTGTTCCAGTCAACGTAATTCTCTTTAAATTGGGCAGCCCAAAGAATCATGGCACTTTATCTGCAGTTCTCAAGGTATTTCAGAATTCATCAGAAAGATTTAATCAACTCATCTTCCACAATTGACCTCCATGACTGGTCTATTTTAAGTAGAGTGGAAAAAAGCAAGTTATTTAGGTATCTCATTACCTAGATAAAAATCCTTTATTCGCCTCTTAATGGTTCTATGAATTTAACTATCTATTTTACCTACCTCTATTTGTATTATATTCTCTAAATAGGTAGAAATAATAACAGTTGTTATTGTAATAAAATGGGTAAAATCATCCTCATCATGTTCATTATCATTACCTACCTAATAGAGTGATTGCAAAGATTAAAGGAGACAAGATACTCACTTTTGATTATAAAGGGACATACAGTGTTAAAAACTAAAGCTGTCCCAAGATATTATTGCCCTGTATTTTGAGAGGTGATGGGATACAATCTAAGAGTATGTATTGTTCTTTTGTTTAGTTTTTCCTTAAAAATTCTTTATTGTTGAGTGCGTGTGTTTATATCTTGCCTATCTCATTTGGAGGAAAGGAATTCACATGCTGACATAAATAGGTAAGGAATATGGAAATTATATCTTCAATAATAAAGAAACACCTAGAGATGTATTTTTTAATAGGAATGAGCATCGGGAATCCCTTTTGTTCTTTTAAATTTAGGAATACTTTGGAGCAGACCTTTGTCTTTATTCTATTAAGTACCCAAACTTCCTTTGGGAAATTTCTTCTGCTGGGACTGCCAACCACAGTTCTGAAAGTCTCTGGTGCTTCTAAGATCCAGCCTTAGTCTAGGACAGACCACACCCAGACTACAGGGACTGATGCTGCATTGAGCATGAGTTTTATGTTAGCAATCAGTATTTTCCCAAGTAGCTTTCATTTTGAGCTTAAGAAAAGGCACTGTGCCTTTTGATTATGTTTCTAGGACTATATTAATATGGGACTGGAAGAAGGAATCTTTCCCGTAAGTAGTTGGAATTGAGACAAACACAAAGAAAGAAGAGAAATGAAGGTCAGCTCCAAGTTCCTACACTCAGTTGTACCAGATACAAAGACCAATAAATTCATTTTTTTTTACCTTTGATTTGAGCCTGTGTCTTACAACAAATACTCTTGAATCATCAACTTTTTTTTTTTTTTATGATGGTGTCTCACTCTGTCACCTACGTTGGAGTGTAGTAGTGCAATCTTGGTTCACTGCAACCTCTACCTCCTGAGTCCAAGTGATTCTCCTGACTCAGCCTCCCAAGTAGCTGTGACTACAGGCATGTGCTACCACGCCTGGCTAATGTTTTTGTATTTTTAGTAGATACAGGGTTTCACCATATTGGTCAGGCTGGTCTTGAACTCCCGACCTTAAGTGATCTGCCCACCTCAGCCTCTCAAAGTGCTGGGATTACAGGTGTCAGCCACCACGCCCAGCCAATTGTCAACTTCTTACAGATAATATCTGTATTTGAATGATGGTGTAGGGGAGAGAAAACTGTCTCTCTACCCTTTGAGGGTTTGATAATTAAGTCTATGAAATAAACTGAAAGGTAGACAGATTAACAGGAGAAAAGCCATTTTAATTACATGCATATCCATGGGAGTTCTACTTTGTATGCATATGAGACTCAAAAAAGGGTCAGATGATTGAAACTTATAAAGCATCCTGCTCTACAGAAAGGAATAGGGGCCTGGAGATTCACAGGGCAGGAGATAGGGATAGTAACATGAGTAATGGAAGGGTTAGGGGAGAAAATAAATGATAAACAAAGGTTGCCTTGTTATGTAGCCAGAATGTCTCTTGAGTAATAAAATTGGTCTCTAAGCAGCCCTCAGAATAGGTGATAGTCTGTGAAAAAGTCTGATTTGTGTCAGATATAGACCTCTATCTAGTCTCCTATTTTTTTAAATCTTAACTGAAAATTTTTAAAAGACTGTGTCTTACTCTGTCATCCAGGGTGAAGTGCAGTGGAGCAATCATAGCTTACTGTAACCTCAAACCTCTTTCCTTAAGCAATCCTCCCACCTCAGCCTCCTGAGTAGTCTCCTCTCTAATAAGTTCATCTTCTCTGGTTAATGAGATTCCCAGGAGGGGACTCATGACAATTGTATTATTTCTGGAGGACCTTTCCTTAGGCAGATAAGGAAATTTCAGAGAGACCCTCCCTGTGCTTTAGGGGAAAAAGAAGGGCAAGAAACAGGAGGAAAGGAGAAGATCAGAGAACATAGTTGTAAGTCTGCTTCTAAGACCTTCCAATTTCCTTTAGTTCCAAGGACTCAGCATGCCAAAGCACCAGACTTTGGGGTATTGTTCTGAGCCCCAACACCAGTATTATATGATTATGCAAGTATTTCTTGTTGATGCTCTTCACTATCTTGTACACGTATATATGTTTTTTTACCCCAAACATCAGACTTTCCTGCAGATGTGAACTGGGGTAGGTGAGGGTGGAAGTAGATGTGGGGTTGCCAATAAAGCATAACTAAAAAAGAAAATCATTATGTAATTGCCTGATGGATTCTTCCTGATTGCCACAGAGGCAAAATCAATTCACTGAGACCAAGGCATTGCAGTAAAGAGTTTAACTGATGCCAGGCTGACCACGTGGGAGACAAAGTAATTACTCAAATCAGTCTCTCTGAAGGCTCAATGGTGAGGGTTTCTATGGACAATGGTGGGCAGGGGGCTAGGGAATGGGTGCTACTGATTGGTGGGGATGAAATCACTGGAGTATGGGAAACGGTCATTTTGTGCCGAGTCTGCTTCTGGTTGGGGCCACAGGACTGATTGAGTCATGAGTCACGAGTCCAGGTGAGATCAGTCTGAAAGACATTTAAAAAAAATCTTAGGCTCTTTAATAGTGATGTTATCTACAGGAACAACTGGGGGAATCACAAATCTTGTGACCTCTGGCCATATGACTCCTGAGCAGTAAGAGATTATAGAAACTACATCTACGT
The DNA here is from genome assembly GCA_963573385.1 of Cacajao melanocephalus. Classification (NCBI taxonomy): domain Eukaryota; kingdom Metazoa; phylum Chordata; class Mammalia; order Primates; family Pitheciidae; genus Cacajao; species Cacajao melanocephalus. Next base: position 85,020 of record CAUYLG010040327.1, on the reverse strand, counting down.
TTTAGCAGAAACCAATTCTTGTGGCCTTTCATTAGTCTTACAAGGTGGTTTCAGCCCCAGACCAGGAAAAGTATTAGTTTTAGAGAGGGCATATTATTGTTGCAGAACTTTCTCTTTGGTTCAGCTAAACCTGAGTACTTGTCACATGACTAGTAAATATTAGGCTCATAGACACATATAAGGGTGAGAAAAAATGAAATTTATCCAGTGAATAGGGAAAAAAAAAACAGTAGAGCAAGAGGGAGTCCTGTTAACAGGCTGCCGTCCCACCAATTGAATCCTAGGCCACCACCCCAGAACTGAAGAGGCCAGGGTCCTCCCCTGCTAAAAGGTGCCGATTTCTGGAGCTCCACCACATTCCTCCAGTGCCCATGTGGGCATTATTATGAACATATCTGTTGGGAAAGGATGGGCTTCATCTGGGACCAGCAGTCCAATTTTCCAGCCTTCAGACTGTTTTAGGCTTGAAGGTGGGGTGTTGCTGGGGACCCTTGGCTGTCTCCTGTCTCTATCATTGTCATCCTCGCTTCAAAATTAAACTATAAACTAAATTCTTCCCAAAGTTAGCTTGGCCTATGCCTAGGAATGACCATGGGCAGCTTGGAGTTCAGAAGCAAGATGGAGTCAACTGTGTCAGATTTCTCTCACTGTCAAAATTTTGCAAAGGCAGTGTAAATCATGTCACTTTTAGGAATATCTGGTAAGAATTTTAATCAAATTTCTACCCATAAAATAGAGACCTTATCAGTAAAATACCTGTGCTGAGGCATATTAAAGAGTTACATTCCCAACAATCTGATTCTGAAAGTTGGTTTCTTAAGATAATGTTATTACACTTTGAAATAAATAAATACAATTGTAATATGATTCTTTCTTTGAAAAATAGTTAATGTATCTTTATCATTTTCAACATACTCTTCAGATACGGCTTCAGTTAGGGATTGTGTTTGCAGTTCTCATGATTAATTTCCATAAGTTTAAACAGGAAGGGATTTGTTAGATGGTATTAAGTAGCTTATAACAATTTCTAGGAAGATTAGGGGATTATATGTGAATGCTATACAGATAGAAAGAACAACTAGGAGAAAAAGGGTGTTACAGAAAATTCGATGGCCCCCTAGGCTGTGGGTTGGAGCCTGTGATGCTCTGGGTCTGGTGACCAGAATTTTTACCACAGTTGCCATAAGAACCAAGTGCCTATGCCCCTCATTCTTGCAAGCAGAATGCATCTGTGTAGCTGAATAATGCCACCTTCTCATTTCTTCCTTCCAAACTTCATTCAAGTATACCCATGTGGCAGAATTTAGGTAGCATCTGCAGGTTTAACTGCAAGCAAGTCTCTAAAATAAAGAATTTTGATTTTCCAGCTCTGTGATATAAAAAGTTTGCTAGAAAATGTTTAGAATAGGTGTGGAGTGTGCCAGTCCCTGTGTGTTTTATCTGATTTTTGTCTATATTAACCTAACAAAATGATTGTTATGGTTCCTATTTTAAAGATGAGAAGACTAAGGCTCCGTGATGGTGGGATAATAGTCTACGAATTCAAATCCCATATTTCCTTTACCTTCCCCTGCTACTTTTTCTGAACAGCTTAAATGCACGCTCCATTAGTATTTCTTCCCATTGACATTTCAACATAGACCAGAATCATTGTCAAAATGGTCACATTTAAAAAGACAGTTATCATCCACATTAGACACTGTTCCAAGATTAACATTTCAATAATGGAATCAACAGCCAGGTTAAATCTGTTTCTTCTTTGTGATTTCGGGATTTCCTTAAATGACATGTTCTTGGATTGTATGCCACACACATGCACAAAAGTCTTCATGGTTGTCCCTTGAGTGAACCTAATTCAACATTTTCAACAGGCCTATTGTCAACATTTTTAATACTAGCTATAGTCTTCAAGAACAAAATGATCATATACATACAGTGAATGTCCTTAGAAAATGTCTTGTAAATGTGTACTATGATTTGGTACTGGAAAAAGAATTACATTAAAAAAAAACTAAGTGGAAGGCACATAAGAGAAAGAAAAGGAACTGATTTACATGACTGAAAACCCGTTTCTCCTGCATTTGTTCATTTACATATCCCACCTACAGATGAAATTACCAATGCATTCCCACAGAACTCTCTATAAAAGTGAAAGAATTACTGAAAGATTTGATGGGTGGAAGCATTTCAGCTGGATTCCAACTTTGAATCATTCCCTTGGAATTTAAAAATTCCCCATAAAATGAGAAGAAATTAGTAAAATTAAGATGCAAACAAGCAACACACCCTAGGACTGATGAGCTGGAATAGATATGTCCAAAGTCAGAGCTTATCAAACTCTATCAATAAAGCTAAAAGAATGCATTTTCTTCATTTGAATTTTTAGTTTCTAAGTATAAAAGGTTACTAAAGTTTAAATTGAAGAGCTGCATAGAAAACTTCAGTGTAGCTTGCATCTATTAAAATACCATCTGTTGGTAGGAATCTAAAGGAAGAAGCCACCATCATTATTTCAAAAATATGTCAGTTGCTATTATAAATGTCAGGGGATCAGCCATGACTGCTAAAAGATAACCTACCCCCAGGAGAAGAGTGATTTTAGGACTATGAATGGTTTAAAAGTTTATGCCAGGTACATATACAAGGTGGGATGGGGGAAATAAGAGAGGGATTGGAAGAAAGCTCTGCCAATTTAGTCATAGTTGTTTAATTATCCTGTGTGAGTGTCAATAATTGTAAACCATGATTTTCAGTGAGTTATAGAATTTTATATTTTATGGTTCATGTGCCCATCCTTGCCTATTGTCTGTAAACTCAATTACTAACCATTCTTCATATTAGAGAACACACTGAAGCCAGTTTTCTGTTGAGCCAATATCAAATTCTTTCAGAGGTTATGGTTAAACTGCAGTATTAGAGGTGAGCTTGGGAAGGGTATAGGTTTCCTATCAGTTTGCACATTACAACAAAAGCAAGATATAGAGCAAATTCTGAGTGTACAAACAAGCATTGGTAAACTGGCACAAAAGTATGACTTGTACTCTTGGTCAGAAAATTCCTACTCTGTGCTCTAAGGTACTTTGATGGTCACCTTACATACAATGCTCTTTCCAAGGTAGATACAGTAAACTCTGATGACAAGATCCACTAACATTGTAATTGAACTAAGTGGCAGGGTTGTTGAAAGATGTGAGTCCAAGAAGTATCTAAAACTCGAATGAATGTTGCCCTAATGTTATTGGACTGCAAAGTTTGCTGAGTTCCTAAACCTCTCAAAGGTTGGCAAAGCCCAAGAAATCTTTCTAATCAAATTCTAATTTCTAATATCACTAGGCTAATTTTTTAAAAAATCCTCTCTGGTGTGGATTTTAACAAAGATATATGAAGCACTAAATAGCCACATTTAAATGCATTAATTCCTTCTTGGGCCAGTTTATTTCTTAGGTAATTACCCTTGGAGTACTTTGGAGTATACCTCTCTGATGAAAATTCTTCAGATTTAATCTAACTGACCCTGGGTGTGGATTAGAGTTGAACAGTGCAAACACATACATTTTACTCTTTATACATGAAGGCAATACAACATAGATGTATGTCTTCCTTCATGCCATCTCTGGAGCTGTTCCTCTGTGTCCAGAATATTTTCTGTTTCTTTCTAAGGCAAATATAATGGAAATTCACCTTCACCATTAAGACATCATTCTTTTTTCCCTGTAACCCACAAAAACCTCTTCTTCGGACACCTACCACTGACTACCTTGGGTGGTCACTCAACTCTTTCATATGTTTGTATCCTGTTTCCCCAGGTGGAGGCTAAGTATCATTTCTCTATAGCTGTTTATTCATCTACTACAGGACTGCACACCTTGGAGTTACTCAATAGATATCTGTTAAATAAATGAATAAATGATGACATGAAGGAACCATTAACGTGAGCTCCAATATGCCTTATTACTGCTTTCATTTGGGAGAGATGTTGTAATCCTTTTAACTTTGTGATCCAGACTTGTGAGGCTGAAGTCTTAACAATATTTGATTCTGGAAGCAATGTACTTTGAGGCATTTATTTTGATGGCTAAAGGCAGGTGTCTTAATGTTCCCCAGCTGTAGCCTGCAGCAAACACCATCATGAGAAGACCTATGGGGCAATGCTGTGTGAATGCATCATGAATCTTGTGCTCTAGTTGTCTGCCAACAACCCCGCACACGCGCAGGCATGCATGCACACACACACGCACACGCACATACACACACACACAGCTCTACCATTTATTTTGTTGCTTGGCATTTACACAGCAGCAGATGTGCTGTAAATAGACATGCAGCAACAGGGCTGGCATACCAATGGACCCAGAGGTGAGACATCTGGCAAAACAGATGCAACGTAGCAGGGAGATGGAGACTACCCAGAAAGTGCTCATCTCCCAAGATCAGCACCAAGGATCTGACCAATGCCTGGTTGGGCACTATGCCTTCCAAACAGATGGGGATAGATTTGAGCCAGTAAGAATATATGAGGAAAGTGGTCAGATTGCTTGTGAGATAGAGGGGCCTGTGCCAGGAAAGTTGAATCAGACATTTTCCTTTAAAAGTCCACTCTCCCCGTCACCTGGCGCCACACACTCATCAAACACTGTCAAATAGTTTTCACCCAAGTTTCTCCACAGCAGAGTGGGCCTTTAAGTAAATGCCTCACCTTTCTCATGGAGATGACAACAAGATTAATTAGTTAATGTTAGCAATGCTTGGACAAGATCAGTGGATGAAAGAAAACTCACAAAGTGCATTATTAATAATGCAATGAGGTCACACCCCATAAAAGCCCTGTAAAAAATTCCATTTTCAGTATACAGCAGTCATTTTGTGCTACAGTCTCACTTTTTTATTGAAATATTTAACAAGCATAATGCAATGTAATTTGTCCTAACTACCAAAAAAAAAATGCATTCAGGAGAAATGTAGGGGAAAAAGCATCAAATCCACTCATCGTTTTACTTCTTTTGTGTGGTCTAGAAGTAGGGTCATTTTTTTTTCCCTTAAAGAACAAGCTTACTTATTCATGTCTCTAACACTTGCTTTTAATTCACTGCATCTATTCAACTAGCCATTATAATACAATGAACAAAAACTAACTGTAAGGGACACTTGAATCTTCAGATATGCGAAATAAGGTGTTAGATAATGTTGTAAAATAAAGTTCTTGAACAAAACATATGTTAGCAGAATGAGATTAACAAAGTATCTCCAAAATGGAATTCTCTAAGGGGGCTTGTATTCAATGGGAACAACCACAAGATAAACAGTAATGAACCCAGATAATAGGAACTTGAAATCAGCATAATTTATTCCACCAAAGAATCTCTCTACTTCTATTTCTAGCTTTTTAAATCTAACATTTCTTTCAATACTCCTTGAATTTTTGCCTCCTTTCTGAGACAAAACAGGTCCTCGTAGCCTAAAAATCTCTTGCATCCAACTTTTATTATCATATATATTTATATACACGTATATATATTTTACCATATTTCATCGAAGTGATCATAACCTCTTATAAGGCAGAGTTAGTTACATATTAGTTACTCAATTACATTATATTAATTTAGTACATCCCTCAATAAATACCTGTTGATTGATGGTGAAAATATCAAAAAAAAAAAAGGTAATAATAGCTAAGATACAGAGAGCACCCTCACTGTGCTAGCCATTTTACTAATTGCTTTCATGCATTGTCTCCTTGTAGTGATCACAATGCTATATAAGATGGGTTCTACTATCATCTCAATTTTACAGATAAAGACAATGAGTCTCAAGCAAGGTCATTAAGATCCCCTAAATGTATTGATAGGAAAGTGCAGGACATGGACTTGAATTTAATTCTGGTTGAATCCAATTCTTCACTATATTATATTGCTTCTAAATTTCTTCCACTCCCTGATGAAATCTCTACCCCCAACAGTGCATCATTGAAGGTTCGTTTAGAAAACTTTTGCTTCCTGGTATCTTAGAGGTAAACTGCAACTTCTTAAATTAGGCAAGAAATACAAATAGATGAAGATTCACTATACTATTTGTTCAGTGAATATTATAAGCTAGATATAGCAGGTCTGAAAGAGAGAAGCAAGCTTGCTCTTTGAATACTCAGAGTCTCGTTTATACACTGAAGTCACCCATGATGATGTCTATCAAAAAGAATTTTCAGTTCCCTCCGCTCCCAACCAGGGATGCTTTGGAGACTAAATATTGCTCACAGAACATAAAGTAATAATATAATTAATGATAAACCATCTAGGAGCTCTTCTGCTATTATGAGATCATTTAAAAATAACCATCTCTGTGGTCCAAAAGCAGTTAATAATGTCAGCCAAATAGCTTTGACATTCAGGTTCCAAGCATTCTCATGCAGAGGGTAATTCAATGCACTCTTACAGCTTGAACTGAATGCTTGCTTTCCGATTGATTCTCTATTAATGATAAATTGTTTAATTAGTTAACATGATAACTGCTGGGGAAGGGGAAGTAAAATCACAATAGTGTATGTAGGCAGAAAATGACTTCTCTATAGTAAATATTTATAATCTTATGCATTCATCCATCTGATAAACATTTATTCATCACCATTCTGGAGTGAGGCATTGCTTTAGGTGCTGTGTTTACTGAGATAAACGATACAAATTTCCTGACCTCCTGGAGTTTCTATTCTAGTAAGAAACATACAAAACTTATGTATTTAACTGTTGTTATAATCTGGTTTAAGATAATGATAATTACTATAAAGAAAGAGTGAAAATCCGATAGTAGAGCAGTAGAAGGAGGTGTTACAAGGTCAGGAGAGGACTCTGAAAGTGCCGTGAGCAACAGCCTGCATGACATGGAGGAGTAAATGATGAATCTGGGAGAGGGATCTTTTGGGCAAAGAGAGTAAAGTGTCTAAAGGGCCTAAAGTGAGGACAGGAAAGCCCAGTTTGAAGCAATGCTAAATGGCCATATTGACTTCTGTAAATGAGCAAAGAGAAAGTTCTGGACAATGAGGTGGAAAAGGCAGACAGGGACCAGACCATGCAGAGCCTGGGGACCTTCTTCAAATTTTAATTGTGAAGCTATTTAGAGATTTTGAGCAAAGGGATGGCATGGTCAGATTTACATTTTAGAAAGATCATACTTGCTGTTTTGTGGATAATACTCTACAAAGATGCAAGAGAGGAGGAAGGGAGACTAAGTGCTTTTTCAGGAGATGATGATTTTTTGGACTATAGTTAAAGGGTGGGGAAGGTGAGGATGCTCAGATTCAGGATATAATCTTCAACTACAGCTGTCAAGATTGGGGGTTAAGTGAATTGTAGTATATGAGGATAAGAGAAGACACTTATTTTCAAGGGTTAAGGAGACTCAAAATGATATAATACCAAAAATAGGTGTCACAAACTGTGTTTTTTCTCAGCCACATTTCCATGGTTTAATGAACTATTCCCAGTAGGAATTTCTGAGAATAGGACAAAAAGTCTTCACTCTTTTAAAGCTCAGAAATTAGTGTTGTAGAAAAGCCCTTGGGTCTAGGAATCTGGTCCAAGCTCTAATGCTGATTTTTCCTGGTGACCTAGAAAAGGTTTTTCTACCTCTCTGGGCCTTAGCTTCCTTTTTTTGAAATGTGTAAGTGAGAAGCAAAAATTGGAAAATATTTAAGCTTCTTTCTAGCTACACTCTTTATTCAAAGGACCATGTTTAATAAGTTGTAAGGTTTAATTTTAACATATGTAAGCAGTCTTTAGTCAGATATATTTTCTAAAACTGTAAATGGTCATTGATGATATCATTTTCTCACTAACATTGGACTAGATCCTGGAAGTTGATATGGTTTAGGAAGTAAAATTTCTGCAAAAGAATGACAAGTAGCACCTATTATAGCAGAATATGTGGGTCTTTGAATCCTGCTAGATGTGCCTACTTAAATTTGGAATCTTTGTAATGAAAATGCTATTTCTCCTGTACCTTTACTCAGAATAGGTACTAAGTATGCTGAACTACTTTTCCTTCATTCCTCTATCTCCTTCATAAGAAAGGATTTTTGCTTAGAAAGAAATCTTGACACTAAAAAGTTGTCCAATGACATAGGTTCCAATTAGTATTAATATGTTCAATACTTTATCATGTATTTTAAAATTCTTACCCAATCAAGAACATAAAGATAAAAATAAATATTCTACATAAAAGAATTAAAATCTTTTATACATTTGCATGCTTGAAATCTAAAATAGGGTAAATTTCAAAGATGTTAACAATTCTGAAATTGATCTTAGGCTAGAATCTCCAGAAAGTAGAGCTTGACCCCAAGATTTATAAGCAAGTATTTTATTAGCAAATAAAATCAGAGAAAAGCAGGAGTGAACAAAAGAGAGAGCAGCAGAGCAGGAGGGAGCACCAGCACAAGAACTTTATGGAGCTGGCACCACTGAGGAAGACTGTTTGATGTTGTGGCACCACCTTCTGAGAAGCATCCTAAACTGTATCTCAAACAGCTTGTCTGGGGAGAGGATTTATCCATCAGCACCTGCATCCTATTGGTAAAAATTCACTCCAAAAGGTATTAACTCTGACCCCCCTACACAACATTTCTGATTTGCACAAACGGGATCCATGTGAAGTCTCACAGTGCCCCTTTGCTGCAGATCAAAAGCCTAGTGTAAGGGGCAAGAGAGGTGCAGGGGAATGAGGTGAGATGCTGTCGGGTTGTCCCTGCGTACAGAAGGACAGAACCATGCAGAACTGGCCTCCACAGCAGTGGCTGGAAGTAGTAACTGTCAGGCATAAGAGGTGTCTGATTCACAGCATTTTCTCTATTAACTGTGAAAATGCAAGGTAGCGGAGAAGGACCTCTTTAGCAACTACGTGAAAATGATTAAGGGGACTTAGCCCATGGTAAAAATGACATGGGTTAACCACGTCCCATAGTGTGCAAACCAAACAAAACAAACAAAAACAATACTACATTGGGTAGCATTAACCAGAGTAGAGTGTCCAGAAATAGGAAGATGCTCATACAGTTCTACTCTGCATAGGTCAGATTAAACATATAAAACAGGATACAAGAAAAGTGGCCATGACAGGTAAGCAAACTATAATGCATACTAGAAAGAGAGTCACAGATAAAGAAATTAGAGAATTTTATTAGTAGAATAGCAGAAAAAGAAATTATGCTGTGTGTTCTATGTCCTAGTACTTAAAAGTGTTCATATGGAAGACAATGGAGAGTTAATTCTGTGAGAAATAACAGGTAGAAATAAAAATACATGGTTGATGTTATAAAACACATTTTTAGTATTAAAATCTGTTCACATAAGGAATGTGTATCTTAGAGTGAGGTAGCATAATACTAAAGATATCAGTGTATTTGAGGGGGTTATACAAAAAGAACATGGGATTTTTGAGTTAGAGGATATGTGTGTGAATGTAGACCCTAGAATTTCCAGCTAGATAATAACTGACAAGTTGTCTGACATTTCTGAGTCTCAGTTTTCTCAACAGAATAATGATAATACACTCAGAATTAATGCCAATAATTATAATATATAAGGCTGTATATGAATCTCCAGGAGTAGTAAATGTCCTGGTATCAACGTTCACCTTAATTGCTGAGAGGCAGAAGGTATTATCAAGATTTTTAAATGAAGGAAAGGTTTCTTAGGTTAGGTGAGTGAGCTTTAACATCACACATGTGGCTGGCATTGTCAGTTCCAGCAGCAACTTGGGCTCTATGGAGAAAAGCCTGTGTTCTCTAGAGCCAAAACTCATTCAGTGGCAAGAATTGCTGTATTTTAAAATGGGGCTTATTTGAATAGAAAGAAAGACACTCAAACTGTAATGAGCCTCCAAGGCATTTTATAAAATTCTTATTAGAAAATAACATGGCCAACAGGCTATTTGGGTACTAAATCTAAGAACAAATAACATGAATGTGATGCTAAACGTTCAAAACCTGTACTGTTTGCTAAAAAGCATAAATCCAATTGATCAGATGCCAAATTAAATGTAGAGAGACCAACAAAATATCACCGTAGCAGAAAATACTGTTAGAAATTAAGGAAATGAATAAACATTCTCCCACTGGTGAATATTTGTGGCAATTATTGAAAAATTTTGCAAGCATGTGGTATTTTAACAAACCTTCACATTATATGATGTGCAATTGTATGTGAGAAAGCTCTGGGGTGTTTTGCTCTGAGAACTGGATGGTGTTATGTCCTTGCTTCTAATGAGAGGCAAGTAAATAAGGTAAAACATTGATTTGGCACTCAGATGGTGTTAATGAATGAGCAGCACTGACCACCAGCTCTTTTCATCTGGGACAGGTGACTCTATGTGCAGCAAGTTCCTTTGTGCTAATGAGAGATTAAAGCTGTTCAACAGCTTCCATGAAGTATAGACAGTTTAAAGAAGACAGCAGCACTGCAGCTGGCCCTTTGAGAAAAATTAGTGTCTTTTTAATTGAAAGGTCAATAAAATCAACTTAAAACCAAGTTTTCAAATACATGTGATTCCCCTACTTTTATCTGACACCAGTTAAGAATTAACTCACACATTTATCCATCCATTCAATTGCTATTTATTATCCATCCATCCATCCATCCATCCATCCATCCACATGATCAAGTAAAGCAAGGGTCTTGGAGTTTCCTTGTTCAATTTCTGAATCTTGAACCTCAGCTTAGTAACAATACAACCTTAGACAATTTACTTAACCTTCCTAAGCTGCAGTTTCCTCTTGTATAAAATTGAGGTAATAATAGTAATAACCCCCATGGATTCCTTGCTGTGAATTAAGGAGTTAAAGTGTTAAAATGCCTAACACTGGGTCCAGAATGTAGTAATCACTCAGTGTTAAATGTGATCATTGTTATTTCATTTAAATATTAATTATGTACCTGCTAAAACAGTGCAACTCAAAAAAATTATCAATAATTCTTCTGTTGTTATGTTACCTTTATTAATTACTTTCAACCTTATAGACGCCAGAGGAAATCACCCTTTTACTGAATAGTGCTCATCCCCAGAAAAAAAAAAGACTGTTCTCTAAGGATCCTATATGAATTTCCAACCTACCGACTCTCCTTTAACTAGGATGCTTCTTATGAGTAAAACATGAGGCTCATATTCTGAGCTTTCCACAGAATTCAAGATACTCTACCTTGGACAGAACAATCAGGACCAGACATGACGTGGGACAGGATGTACATAAACTGCTCTGGCAGTTTTCATTCCAAATGAACATCAGTTTGAAGGCAGTACCTGGCCCCTTCCACATAGATTATCTTGAAAATAACCCCACTATTCTTAAGGGACCTGAATAACAGGAAATTTCCTTGGGCCACCAGCCCTCACATATGAGACGTGTTTACAAAACACTTTTCACAGTTTGAATCAGTTTTCATTTTCTTAACTGGAAAAAACCCTTATATCCACCCCCCACATGACAGATGCAGATGGTGCTGCTACCTCCTCTCTGACATGTACACAGTGAGTTGGACCTAGTATCATATTAACTTATTTTTTTAATGATACATTATTAGTTTGAAGTAATCAGGTAAGTAGATAACTGCAGATATAGAAACTTGAATTTAAAAATGAGTTTTAGGGAGAATCAAATTGTTTTTACCCGATACCAGAGGCAACTGCAACATCATGTCATCAAGGCAGGATTTCTTGAGTGCAGTGCTTCCATACAGAGATTAAGACTAATTCGTTACAAGATGTCAAGTCTATGTAAATGAATGCTGGCATAACATTTGAAAAACGTATTTGCATGAAAAGCTCCAATTTGTTTCTGAGATTTTATATAGACTGTTCTTTTTTTTTCAAATAATTTTTTGAAGGACAGGGCACAGATAAAACCTCTGTTAGAGTTGTGGAAAAACATGGTAAATGGTTCAATGTCACTGAGACATTTCTTGTTCTTTTACCAAAATAAGAAATAAAGATACGCAAGAACATAAAATGTGATAACAGAACCATAAATAAAACATTTTTTTAAAAGTCATTTAGCAAATCCCAGCCAAAAGTTTTATGTTGAGAAATGCATTTTTCAATGCACATCTCACCTTAGCAAGACAAACTTCTCCAAACGTGGAAAAGAAGAAGGGGCAGTGGAGGAGAGAGAAGGAGAGGAGAGACAGGGAAGAAGAAGGAGATGGAGAGAGAGAGAGAAGCAACAGTAGCCTTTAAATGGTTCAATGCATCTTGAGTTAGGCATGGATAAGAAAGTGAGATAAGTTATACATTCATTCATTCAACATATATTCATTTAGTGTTTATTGTATTCTCAGTACTCCAGTAAGCATTAGTAATAAAACAGTAAGTGAGAAAGGCAAAAGTTCCTCTTTCATAAAATTGCATTTTAGACGGAGAAGATGGATAATGTACAAACAAGCTAACAATTTAATTTTTGATAGTGATGAATGCCATGAAAAGAATAAAATAAGGTGATATGATAGCATGTTACTGGGTTGGCCTATGAAATGGTTTCAGAGGGGAGACATTTGAGCTAGTGCTAAATGACAGAAAAGGGCTAGGCCTGGAAACAGTAGAAATAGCAGATGCAAAAACCCAAGGCAGCAAGAATAAAGAGGCCATTGTGACTGGAGTTTCATAGGTAAGTGGAAGGAAAGTGATTGAGATAAATGTGGGGAGATAGCAGTCATGTCATTTAGAGCTTTATGAGAAGTAGAATTTTAGTTAAGTGAGATTGGAAGTAATTGGAAATTAAGCCTCTCATTTTCTCATTTACCTTATTTTCCATCCTTCATGTAGCATTTATTTTTTAATGACCGCATATTAGGCCAAATGTAGGCATCATTAAGTTGCAAATAACATAAATTATACAAGTCACATTATTTTTACAGAATGACATAAAACAGCAATTAACAACAAAAGTGAAAGAAAAAAAATCTATTACCCAGAGAATTAAAAATAAATCTCTTATGGAACCATTAGATCATAGGGGAGTCAAAAACTATAATTTCAGACTAGATTGAGAATAATTAAAATAAAAATACACTTTCATTTTTAGCTATGGGCCAGACTAGGTATTCTGAACAATTCTCCTATTGAAAATAACTAAAACTCACACATAAAATGTGTGCCAGGAACTGGCTAAATATTCACCATCCTGTTTTCTCTCTCTGTGTATATAGCTAAAGTATATTTTGCAGCCCTCTTGCATTTAGATGGGATTATCTGTGTACTTCCTGCCTATGGAATATGAATTGATGTGTCACTTCCAGTTCAAGCCAGTTATGAATAGATTTACCTTTTCCAAATTCTCTACCCATCCACTCCTTCACACACACATTTGTTATCTGAACCACACCAGGATGACTATGAAAGCACATGTTAAAAATGGCAGAGCCTCATCATAGAAGGACCCTGGATCCCTGTAAGATTGAGTGAAGCAGAGTCTACTTACCTGCTGACTTGCATTAGACTATGATATAAATGAGAAATAAACTTTATTTGTGTTTAGCTATGGAGATTTAGGGAGTTGCTTAGTTCAGCACCTACTATTACTCATGCTATCTATTACAGAAATTAAGATCCTCAAGTAGGACATTGTCTTAATGATTGTTTAGTGAGCAGGGAGGAAACTGATATTAGAAGCTTTAATGATGGAATTATGTCCTATGGTGATAAACATTTGGTAAAATTGAGGCTTTGGTACCTAGGAATCCAATCATGTACTTATTGAGTTGGAAGCTCCAGGGTAAGATCTTGGCATGAATGTAATCTTTAGTTTGTGTTGGTAATTATTATATTCTTTTGGCAATGTATTATAAAATAGGAAAGAAAGGGCTGATTTGCAAGCAAAAATAAAAGCAAATATAGAAAGTGAAGAAATATGAAATCCCTGGGGTTGGAAAAAGCCTGGACAACCAAGATCAGAAAATAATATTGGGGGAATCTGTAAACAAACATGTTATAAGACCCAGTCTTGTCATGAATATCAGATTAAGGGTGCATCTGAGATTGTCAGCTACTCACCATCACTATGAGTAGTCACCATGTATACAAGCAAGGGGATGGGGAAGCAAAGAAAGACAAAGACAGATTACCTGGGAATTTAAAAGGGGCCTTTGGATTTAGTTGTCGACCCAGGAAATTAACAGAAAGAAACAGACCAGAAGTAAGCCAAGTGCTGGAAGGATGAAATTGAAAAAAAAAATTCAATCTACACTAAACTATTTGACTAATCAAAAGTTAAAACAATCTCTTTAGGCTACCATGTTTTCATGAGCAAAAAGCAGCCTTCAAAATATTAAACCTACTCTCCTGCAGACATAGCAAATGGGATCAAGGAAAACAGAACATAACTATCTGTGGATGAAGCCATGAAGGAGAAAATGTGCAAAGGTACCACTTCCAGAGGAGAGAACCAGAGTCTGAAAGAGGAACTTCTCTCATCTTTAGGATTTTGGAGCTACTATAGACAAGTGATTGTTCTGTGTTTCACATTCTTTTTTCAAAGAGAAGTATTTTGGGGGTTATCTTGAGTATGTACCATACTAAATACTGAGTGTGGGACAGTTGACATTTCTAATCATCAGAGAAATCCAAATCAAAGCCTCAGCAAGATATCACTTTACACCTGTTAGAATGGCTATTGTCAAAGAGACCAAAACTATGAGAAATTACTTAATGGGTACAATGTGCATTATTCAGGTGATGGGTGGCCTAAAAGCTCTGACGTGCCTACTGTGTAATCTATGTAGGTAACAAGAAATTGCACTTGCACTCTATAATTTTCTATCAAAAAAAAAAAAAACTCAGAAAAAAAAGACCAATGATAAGTATGAGCAAGGATATGGAAGAAAAAAAAGGAACACTTGTACATTGTTAGTGAGAATGTAAATTATTACTGTTATTTTGGAAAATAGTAAAGAAATCCCTTAAAAAATGAAAAATAGAATTATGATCCAACAATCCACTTCTAGATAAATATCCAAAGAAATTGAAATAGGCATATTAAATATATAACTGCATTTTCATGTTCATTTCAGCATTTTTCACAATATCCATGATATGGAAGCAACCTAAGTGTCCATTAATGAATGAATGAAGAAATTGTGGCATATACACAGAACAGAATACTATACAGTCTTAAAAAAAAGGAAATTCTGTCATTTGCAACAGCATGAATGGAACTAGAGAATATTATGTTAAGTGAAATAAGCCAGGCACAGAAAGGCAAATACTTTCTGATCTTACTTATATGCAAAATTTTTAGAAGTCAATCTCATGGAAACAGAGAATAGAAAGGCAGTTATCAGAGGCAAAGGGAAGGGAGAAGATGAGGAAAAGGAAGGTATTGATCAAAGGGTACAAAGTTACAGTTAGCTTGGAAGAATAAGTTTTAGTGATCTATTGCACTGCATGTTGACCAAAGTTAATAATAATGTTTTGTATATCTCAAAAAAAAATGCTGAAATAGGTTTTCAATGTTCTCACTGACAAATAATAATAAAATGGTGTGGCAATGAATATGTTAATTAGCTTGACTGAACCTATAATGAAAACATAGATTACAACATCACATTGTATCACATAAATATACACAATTATTATTTGTATATTAAAATTAACAAATTAATTTTTTTAAATGCTTTGCTGATAAGAATATAAATTAGAATACCTTAGAAAGCAATGTGGCATTACATAGAAGAGTTTGAGTGACCATACCTCCCACTTTCCCTAGGGAACAGTTTGAACTTATGACTGATGTCTAAGCCTAATTATGAATAGGCTTATTAATAGAAAAGTGTTCAAGTTTGGATGCATACCTTACAACCTAACTATTCTACTCCTGGGTATTTACCCTAGAGAAAACCTTGTACTGATACCTCAGGAAACATATGCAGGAAAATTAATAGCAACATTATAATCCATAGAAATAAAGAAACAAAAACACTGGAACCAATATAAATTTTCATTTGAAATGTTTACTATGGAATATGATCAAATACCATGCAGCAGAGAGGAAGAGTGATCTACAACTCCATGAATCAATTGAATGGACTTCAGGAAAATAATACTGTGAGGAAAAAAATATCTAGTTACAGAATACACCAGTATAAATTTATTTATATAAAACTGCTAAGGAATACACATAAATGTGGTTTAAACGAGTCTACGAAATATAACAAGGGCATAATATACACCAAATTTAGGATATTGGGATACAGAGGCTTGGAATCAGGAAAGGGGTAAGGCTTCAAAAGTGCCAGTTAAGTGTTTCTAATTCTTAACCTGTTTTGTTATCTATCTTGCATGCATAATTTACTTATATAAATCATCTACCATTAAAGAAGGAAAAATATTAATAGTAATAGCAGTTACTAACATTTATTGAGTACTGAACTTGGAGCCAAAAATAATTCTTAAGAGCTTTACAGCTTGCAAGAACTTAAATTCTTACCACAACTCTAAGAAGAAGCCATTGTTATTTTCTCCTTTTAAAGAGCAAAAATGGCCCTTGCTGAGAGATATTACTTAAAGTACAGGGCTAAACTGCTTATAAATGGCAGAGCCAGCTGTTACCTAATCATTGTGCTTCACTGCTTCTCTTAGCCAGGCTCTAATTTTACAGATTTCTACACCAACTATATATAATGTTTATATGCAAAACAAAACAAACATTATAAAACAATCTTCAGCCTACCTTCTGCTGGAATTCTTGAAAAGCTTGAGTTAATTTAGCCTAAATTTAAGATCTTTTAATGTATGACTGAAAGAACTTGGGAGTGCATTAACAACTTACAGTGCAATGCGATTTACACTGAGCTTTCAATCTTAAAAGCATGTTGTCATAAGCGTTTATAAATGCCCACTAAAGCAGGTTTATATCATCTTTTTCATTTTATGGATAAGGAAACATTTTATCTTATCTCTTAGTCATATTTATTCATATAATATCTGTTACATTGGCCTGGAATGGCTTTTTTTATTTTAAATCTTGATGATCATTCTAACGTACGGTCTAGAGAAAATGCTAACTCTGATTATTTTACTCTTCAAGAGACTGGTTGTAAATCAGTGATGCATGGAGAAGTTAAAAAGAAAATTTAAATGTTAAACCATGTTTGGTGCCTAGAAAGGGATAGGGTCTCAAGGCAAATACATTTTTATTAAAAAGATAATTCTGTGTACATTTCTTTTTTTCATAGGCTGGAAATTACTATGATGGCTTAATGGGCTACCTTTTAGCAAAAATGTGAATTGGAAAAGTTCATTTTTCTCTGACCTCTTCTCTTCCTTTTTATTATTTTTAAATGAAAATATTAAGAGTTAATAATTATAATTATTGATGCTGATACCACATTTCTCAACATTTGGGTCCTGTTTCTTCCTCATTCTTTCCTTCGGTTGGCTACCAGTCCTCTAGATTTATAACTGGCAAATATGGTATTTTGGAAAGCAGGCTGGTCAGGAAGCCATAGACTTCAGTTTTGGTCCCAATTCTTCCTCTAATTCTTCTAGAGACCTGAATATTTTATCCCTCATCTTTAAGCCTCTGTTTTTCCTTCTTTAATGGAGAGGGATGAACAAGGCGTTTCCTTAGAAGGGATGCCTTGTAAATTTAACATTTGTGTCTCCATAGCTGGAATACATAATCATGAAATTGTGTAAGCTATTTGTTTTTTCAGGGATATCTATAATTTTAAAGAAAATACTTTAAACATTAATTACTTTATTCAGTCTTTTATAATTGACTGAAACACTCTCCAGATTTTCTTACTTCAGTCCTCTTCTCCAATCTATTCCAAATACTATGGTCAAAATAAGCTTTCTGATTATGGACTCCTCAGTCCTGTTTCCTTCATGGATTTCCACACGTTATCAACCTGTTTAACTCATGATGGCATCAGATAGGAGGACAAATGATCTTCACATGGATATACAGAGTATTGTTTATAAAAACTGACCATGATTAGGTTAGCAGTGAATGCAACTTGTCTGTAATACCAAGAATTTCCTGATTGTTTAGTATATTCATTTTTATGTTTAAGCTAAATCCAAAGGATATTTAATATTCATTTTTAATGCACCAACACCTTCCATACTCCTCTAGGTCTTCTTATAAAGTAGAGTTAATTGGGCTGTATATTGCTCCAACCTTATTAGAGTTTTTGTGTTGTTTTTTCATTACAATAATAACGTGAGCAGGAACCATCTTTACTAAAGCAATAAACATATGAAGACTGGGATGGTTAGGTCTTCTGAGCAACTTGTCCCTTTGCATAATTTTCTGTGTGTGTGTTTTCTTTAATTTTCTTAAGAGATTCTTGCTCTACTCAGGTTGGAGTGCAGTGATATGATCATGGCTACTGTAGCTTTGAACTCCTGGGATCAAGTGATCCTCCTGTGTCAGCCTCCAGGTGCATGCCACCATGCCTGGCTAATTTTTAAACACAATATTTTAGAGATGGGGTCTTGACATGTTGCCCAGGCTGGTCTTGAACTCCTGGCTTCAAGTGATCGTCCTGACTTAACCTACTGAGTAGTTGGGATGAGCCGTTGCACCCAGCTCATTTCATTCTTAAGGTCATAAGAATGTGAACATTTTGCAATTTCCCTTTCCTTTTGTTGTCTTCTTTTCAACAAGTTATTTCTAATGTGTGTTTTTTCTCTAAATTTATTTAAGCTAAGTAAACCTAATACACTTCTTCTCCACCAAAACCATGGATTTCGCTCCTCAATAAAACCCAGTTTGAATTTACAAAGTTGCTCATCATCTGTTGATGTGTCTCTATTGCCCTTAGAACTTGGAAATTGAAAACAAAAATTCTTCAGGACACTAAGGAGATAAATTATAATAATGGTGAACTTGGAAATTGAAAATAAAAATTCTTCAGGACACAAAGGAAATAAATTATAATGATGGTGCATGAGCATTTAAAAAATATGTTTGAGCAGTGGTCCTCAAATAAGGATCCCTCAGTTTAAGTGATCACCCATCCAAGGTCAGTTAAATGATTCCTTCTTCTTAGAACAACTTAACAAGCTAAAGATATTGGGGGCAAGATAGGGATTTATTAAGATGTAGACATATTTTGATATAGATACATATACATACTTTTTAAACTGAACATCCACTTTATTGGGGATATACTGCCATTTCCAGATATTATGGAAATATTCAGATAATATACGTCTAACCTCAAGGAAATTATTGTACTTAGGACAGGGCCTACACACAAATCTATAATAATAAAAGCCAAAAGATGGTAAGGACTTTCAGAATGATGATAATAATGCTAATAATCATTAACATTTATGATTACCCAGTGTGAGTTATTGTTTCTAAAACTTTACCTAAATTAACTCATAAGCCTGTACCTCATCTCTCTGAATTGATAGGTACTATTTTTAGCCCTATTTTACAGATGAAAATGTGGGTCACAAGGAGAGTGAGAAAAAATCCCCTATTCAAATATGAGCTTTGTGGAGTGACTTTATTTCAAAGAGTATAGTGTGGAAAGGAGGGGGTCTTTGTAACTTTACATTGGAGAAACCTGGCAAACAATATTTCATCCAAGTAATGAAGGTTATCATCAACAATGATAAGTTATGTTGATAGTATGGACCCTTGATGTGAAGCAGTGAGAATGACACTGTATGGTCTTCTTCCCAAATACCTATAACCTCAGTCTAATCATAAGAAAAACATCAGACAAGGCCGGGCGCTATGGCTCACGCCTGTAATCCCAGCACTTTGGGAAGCCGAGGTGGGCGAATTGCCTGAATTCAGAAGTTCGAGACCAGCCTAGGCAACACGGTGAAACGCTGTCTTTACTAAAATACAAAAAAATTGGTCGGGCGTGGCAGCATGCAACTGTAGTCCCAGCTACTTGGGAGGCTGAGGCAGGGGAATTGCTTGAACCAGGGAGGCGGAAGTTGCAGTGAGTCAAGATGGCGCCACTGAACCCCAGCCTGGGCGACAAGAGCAAAACTCTGTCTCAAAAAAAGGAAAAAGAAAAACATCAGACATTTTATAGAGGGTCATCCTATAACACACCTGACTAGTACCCAAAACTGTCAAGGTCATCAAAAGTAAACAGTCACAAAGAAACTTACCTTCAAGAGGAGCTTAAGGAAGCATGACCACAATATGTAATGTGGTATCCTGACTGGAATTCTGGAACAGACAAAGGACATTAGGTAAAATTTAAGGTAATCTGAATAAACTGTGAATCTTAATAATAATGCAAGAATATCGGTTCATTAATTATAACAAATATACCTATTGAGGATTGAATTGTGTTCCACAAAAAGATATGTTAAAATCCTAACCTTAGGTACTGTGAATGTAACTTTATTTAGAAATGAAGTCTTTGTAGATGGAATTAAGTTAAAATGAAGTCATACTGGATTAGAGTGGGCCCTAAATCCAATGACAGTATCCTTCTAAGAAGGCCATGAGAGACACAGGCACACACACAAGGGAGATGGCCAGGTGAAGACAGAGGCAGAAATGGGAGTGATGCAGCCACAAGCCAAGGAATGCCAAAGATTGCCAGCAACCACCAGCAGCTGGGAAGAGGCAAGAGGGGATTCTTCCTGGAGATTTCAGAGGGTACATGGCCCCACCAGCACCTTATTTTCAGACTTCTAGCCCTAAGAACTGGAAGAGGGTTATTTAGGTTGTTTTAAGCTACCGAGTTTGTGGTCATTTGTTACAGTAGCCCTAGAAAACTCATATGGTACCATATAAATGTAAGATGTTAATAACAGAGGAAATTGTATGTGTTGGAGGGCAGGAAGTTATATGGGAACCCTCTGTGCTATCTGCTGATTTTTTTTATATAAATCTAAACTGTTTTAAAACATGACATCTACTAATTTTTTATTTTTTAATTTTACTTTAAGTTCTGGGATACATGTGCAGAAAGTGTAGGTTTGTTACATAAATATAAATGTGCCATTGGGTTTGCTGCACCCATCAACCCATCATCTAGTTTTTAAGCCCTGTCTGCATTAGGTGTTTCTCCTAATGCTCTTCCTTTCCTTTTCCCCAAGTCCCCAACAGGCCCCGGTGTGTGATGTTCCCCTCCCTGTGTCTATGTGTTCTTATAGTTCAACACCCACTTACGAGCGAGAATATGCAGTGTTTGATTTTCTGTTCCTTTGTTAGTTTGCTGAGAATGATGGCTTCTAGCTTCATCCATGTCCCTGCAAAAGACATGAACTCATTTTTTTTTATGGCTGCATAGGATTCCATGGTGTCTCTGTGCCAAATTTTCTTTATCCAGTCTATCATTGATGGGCATTTGGGTTGGTTCCAAGACTCTTCTATTGTAAATAGTGCTGCAATAAACATACGTGTGCATGTTTCTTTATAGTAGAATGATTTATTAAGCAAACAAATGAAAGCCACGTGAGATGCCGTTTCAGACCAACAACAATGGTTGTAATAAAAAATAAGAAATAATAATGAGTGTCGGCAAGGATGTGCTGAAGTTAGAATTCTCATACACTGCTAATGGGAATTTAAAATCAAGCAATTGCTTTGGATAACAGTCTGGTAGTTCCTCAAGAGGTTAAACATAGAGTTACCATATGGCCCAATAATTGCATTCCTAGGTATAGTTCCAAGCAAAATAAAAACATATGTCTACCCAAAAACTTGCACATGAATGTTCGTAGCAGCATTATTCATAATAGCCAAAAAGTGGAAAGAAGCCAAATGTCCATCAACTGATGAGTAAGCCAAAAAAATGTGGTGTTAAAAGAAATGAAGTCTATTCCTGATAGATATTATATCATAGATGGATCCTGAAAACATTACACTTAGTAAAAGAAGCTAGGCATAAAATCTACACATTGTATGACTTCATTTATATGAAATGTCCAGAATAGGCAAATCCACGGAGACAGAAAGTAGATTGGTGGATGTCTAGGGCTGGGAAAATGAAGAGAGGAAATGGGGAGTGACTGCTAATAAATGGGTACAGGGTTCTTTTTAGGTAGGGGATGATGAACATGTTCTAAAATGAGTTGTGGCCTTGGTTGTACAGCTCTGTCAATATACTAAAAATAATTGAATTGTACATCTCAAATAGGTAAATGGTATGGCATATGAATTACATCTCAATAAAGTTGTTATTTTTTTAAAAAGTGGGTTTTAGAAAGAACATGTAACTTGTCCAAGGTCACATAGCTATTAAGTGGCAGAGCCGGAATTAGAACCAGTGCAGTCTGACACAAAGGGTCCACACTCTTAGCCACTCCATATACTGCATCTTTAGTAGTGTTTACAACAAGATTATGTAAAAACACCAAGGGAGATATGAGCCTAAAAGAAAGAAACCGTTGGAACATTGACTTTTCTAGCTTTTCTTGCTTTGAGCCACTCCTGGTAATAGACAAGGGCAGGATCTGAGGGGAAAATGTCATTAAAGTCCTGATTACACTCACAGCCTCCTGTAGGGAAGGAAGCTTTTTCTCCTCTTTGCAATTCTGGGAAGGTATATATTTAGGAGAGGAAAAAAAAAAATTTGTTCCAAGCAATATGATAAACACATTCCTGGTATCCACTTAAGTTATTTAGATGCATGACAAAGCGTCACTTAAAACCAACTTAAAATGAACTCTAATGAGGCGATATCGCCTTCCATTTTACAGCCTGTCACACATTTGCTTTTCTTTCATGATAGATGCTACATGTCTGTCAAGCAAAATCAAGGTTTTTTCCCCAATGACTGAAGTGTTTATGCACATATGAAGATATTGTCAGGTTGTGTTCTGTTCAACCATGATTTTTTTTTTTCAAATAATAGGGGTCGGACCCCACTGATGGAGTGGGCTACATCTTAGGCCTGCGTTCTGGATGAAGGGGTCACAGTTATGCATTTTTCTGATCCATAAGGACAAGCTAACTGTCCAGCCACTGAGCCTAGGGCAAGTCCCAAAGGCAACAGAACTCAGAGGAAGACAGTATCTTCTGGGGCATATTTAGTGGAATGAATGGTTACAGAGGAGTCCTGGGTGTTTGGAAAGGCAGGACCATGTCAGGAAGGACTCTATGAATTTGAACATTATCTAGCAGGCCTTGGAAAGCCTCTGAAGGATGTCCAGTGGAGGAGAAACATTTGATATCTGAAAATAATTTCTGAAAGCATTATGGAATATCTGTTTGAGGGAGGAAGACAAGAGACAATATAACTTAAATGGATAATCACACATAGACATATCATCTTATTTATTGAATAATTGTCCAGACTGTGGATTACAAAGATCTGGGTTCAAATCTTGCTCTGCCTCTGAGAAAACTATAGGAGTTTGAATAATTTTTTAAGTCATTGTTTCAAATTTTTACCTGCAAAAGAAGGATATAATGATACTCCTTCACCAGCATTTGAATAAAAATAAAAATAAGATAAAGTACTTATTCCATATTATTATTTGTTTTAATAAATAAGATAGGCCAGGTGCAGTGGTTCACACCTGTAATCCCAGCACTTTGGGAGGCCAAGGTGGGTGGATCATGAGGTTAGGAGATCGAGACCAGCCTGGCCAATATGGTGAAACCCCATCTCTACTAAAAATACAAAAATTAGTGAGGTGTGGTTGTGCACACCTGTAGTCTCAGCTGCTTGGGAGGCTGAGGCAGGAGAATCGCTTGAACCCAGGAGGCGGAAGTTGCAATGAGCCAAGATCACGCCACTGCACTCCAGCCTGGGCAACAGAGTGAGACTCCATCTCGAAAATCAATCAATAAATAAGAAAGATAATTAGGCAATGTTGAGTATTTTTGTTTGTCCCTAATAAGTTAGATGTTGAATGATAGGGAATACAATGATTTATGGGCCAAGGAAATAATAGAACTGAATTATTGAATTCATCTTGGAGGTCTTCATTATGTCATTAGATAATTTGTCAAATGCTTACAATGCCATAGAAATGTAGTTTTTTATGTGATCAAAGAATGAACTGAAAATTCCAAAAATACCGAGAAATTTCAGAAATGCATAGAATACCTGGAAATTACACGGAGCAGAGTGAATCAATCAATTCGTCAATTAAGTATGCATTGATATGTTCTTTTCTCTTCCACTTGACAAGCATTCAATGAACTCCTACTTCGTACCAGGCACTAGTGACAGTGATAAGAATAAAAGAACATTCTTATATGTTTCAGAGATGTCAGACACATACACAATCAAGAGTAATGCCCAGTGATGGAGAAAGTGGGATTATGCTCAATGAGAGAGGTCTGAGCAGACTCTGGTGTAAGACATTAGGAGACGTAGTCGGAAATAGAGAATCTTAGTGTCTGATGAGTAAAGACATATAAGTCTAGAAAAATAAGTTATGACCTAATATACAAACTTTGTGCTTTATTTTATGTATAACACAGGACATTCAGCAGTATTAGAAAAATAGTGTTTCTAATGAAAGAACTATTTTAATTTAGATTCATCTGTCAAAAATATGTGGAATTGGAACAGGCAATTAATAGAGCCAGAAAGATGTTCAGCTATTACTGTATTCCAGGAGTGAGACTTTGGGAACCTGCACTACTGCAAGAGGGAAAAAAATTGAAACTGGAAACAACATAAAAGAAATACTGAATTAATAATATAAATAAAGGAGATGGCAGGATGACAAGAAATATACCCTGGTGTCATTAGTGATAAAAATTACTCTGTAAGCTATAAAGAGTTATGCAAATGTATGACACTATGCATATCTTTCATTTTGTTTGAAAACAAAAAAGATACACAAACACACAAAAAGTGAAATCAAAATGATGTAGACACAATTTCTTGGATGATGAGAAAATCTCAGAGAGGCCAATTGACTTGTCCCAGGTTACACCACGAAGTGGCCGAGTTGGAATTTGGACTTGCATCAGTTCCTCTTTGCTCCATAGCACAGGACACTGTAGTGCTCTTCTACCAGGTCTAGCCGTAAAATAACACCAGAGTTGCTATCATTGTACGCTACTGAATTGCTTTTGCTGTTAAAAAGTTCCCTCTGAGCATACCTTATGCCTTTGTCTTCTTTACTGAACACATTGCAATTGTCAAAGAACATCTTTTTATATGTTACAAAGGCCCATTTTTAATAGCTCTTGACTTACTATGTCGTGGACACCTAGAACTGTGGAAACAAAACATGTTTTCTAGTCTCATGTATTGAAAATTGCAACTTACTTCAGAGTACTAGTTGCTTCATCCTGTCTTCTAATACTCTCTGTTTCTTGGGATTTATGAGTATCTGACAAAATAAGCTCACTGAAGACAGACATCTTTATATGTTTTATTCAATGATACACCTTAAGTGCTAGAATGGCAACAGTCACACAGTAGATGCTCAATAGATGTTTGTGAATGTTTGAATCTCTTTCTTCTGCATAACAAAGATGAAAAATTTAACTGAATATATTCATGCAATGCCAGAAATGAAGTGCTTAAACTCTGTTTTTCCAAGAGGCCAAGTAGGACAACTTCATCGCTACTGATCTCTCTGAATCACTTTATAGCCAAAGAAGCACTGCAAGACTGTCCCAAGCATGGACCTTAGGTAATGGTTTTATTTGCCGTTTGATTCTTAGGGAGTCTATAGGCAGAAACAGTCAACCTAGTTTTAAGATGAGCGGAGACACTCTTGGACTACTTGCAAATGAGGGAAATTCTATTCTCTCTCATTCCTGTTTATTATTGTCATCAGCCTGAATGATTTCCAGGGAAGGGCAGAATGCTGCAGTGGAAATAACATGGGCCTTGAGTCCAGGAAAAAATATCTGCATACCAGCCAACTATTCACTAGCTGTGTGACCTAGGATAAATGACTATACATCTCTGCATCTATTTACATCATCCTGATCTGTAAAATTGGGACTAGACTATTAAGTTGTTGCTGTTGTGAAAATTAAAGATAAAGCATAAAGGTGTTGACACATAGGAAATTCTTAGGAACCATTGGTTTTATTTTTACATGTGTTAATTATTTCTCTTTTCCCACACATCTCTGAAGATGAAGGTGAAAGTTAATCTAGGGGAAGGAAACATGTACCTAAGCTTGTGGATATGTGTAATTCATCAGGGTAATTGCCTAGGGGGAAAAAGCAACCTTGTGGCTTCTACTTGGGTCTATTTAATAAGTCCTGTGCAGGGGACCCTGGGGCTGACTCCTTTTGTTCATTAAAGCCCAATGGTGTGTGGAATTCAAAGCAGAGGTGAAAAGTCAGATATTCACCTTTTAAAAATAAGATCTGCTATGATTCCCTGCAGGGACTGTGGCTTGGGAAGAAGTTGCCTGTTCCGGGGGCTGCCTGCTGTGTGGGAGAGTGACTGTCACTGACTTTCATTTGTCAAATACATTTCTTAGCCATCAGTATTTACTCCCGAGGCAGCCACCACTGGGAGTATCAAAACAGAGAGAAGTTAAATAGACCATGCTGGGTATGTAGCACCACAGCTCATGCAGGCCCAGCGTTAAGCCCTCTCTTTCTGGCATTCACAGGGGGTGTTCTCTGCTTCTTGCTGTATCTCCAACTCCTTCTGTCTTAATATTTGCTGGATTTCTCTGATGGTTAATTAATGCCACCTTTGTGGCCAGAGCTGACATATACCTGTCACTTCCCTTTATTATCATTCAGTGAGTAATTTAAATTTAAAGATGAAAAGGAGGTTCTGAGTGGTTAAATAATTTTCCCACAACTATCCAGATAGCCTGGCAACACAGGATTCAAACCTACACTGATCTGTAATGCTTGGGTAAAAGATTGTCTTCAGGGGGTGTTAGATCTGAGACCTCTTAACCTTGACATGTTCTTGGGTTCTTACTGGGGTTAAGTACATTTACCCTCCATGATTCTATTTGTCTCTATGAAAAGTCACTCTGATCAAATCTTTTCTGCCCATTTCTTATTAATTTGATGAGTTTTATTTTGAATTAATTTTGAAAGATGCAAATAGAACCCAGAAATGAAAAACAGGCAAGTAGCATGGTTCCCATTTGCTCACATTCATGACAATGATAGAATGTACTGAACACCATCTCCTCCATGCCTGGTACTGCTTAAAGTTCGTTATATGTGAGAATTCACTGAATCCTTATGACAGCTCCAGGTGGTAGGCACTATTACCTCAAACTTACAGATCAAAAAGCAAAGAAACAGATTTTGCAACTTGCTCAAAATCATACAGCTAGTACGCAACAGAACCAGGATTCAAACCCTGGGAGTTTGACATCAGGGGCTTAGCTAACAACTGTATCACACTGGCTCTATTTCTGTTCTCTCTTTAGAGCAACATTTGAAAAAGAAAAGAACATAAAGAAGCAATAGTCTTTGTTTTTATCCTTGTCATTTTTCTTTCTTTTCTCTTTCTTTTCTTTCTTTCGTTCGTTCGTTCGTTCATTCGTTCAAGTAAAGAGTGAGAAAAGATGGAAGTGAGAAGGAAAACATGTTAGGAGCTCATTTAGACAATGGAGTGCATGCCAAGGAAAGGTTATTGAGGCAACATGGCTGGAGATTATTTTAAAACATATTAGCAAAGTATATTAGAGGAAAAGACAGAGAAAGGGCCTGGAAGAGCTGCCAGGAGTCATGCTTGATCGTTCAGAGCTTTCCATTTGAAAGGGTTAGGATACATTGAGCAATGACCCTCTATCTCTGACATTGACTGCTTGCCAGCGGGGAGAAATGCAATGATCAAAATCAGAGACCTAGTGTGCACTAGAGCTACTAAACAGAAATGTTCAGATGCTGGAAAAAAAAAAGTCCTTAAAAGGCATATCCTCTTCTGGCACATGACCAGAGTTCACTAAATCAAGACCCAGATATTGAGCATGGGTGGTAACAACTGCTCCAGGTGTAACCCCAGCATTTCTCTTGCTGAATCTTGTTTACCCAAATCTGCATGTGATACAAGGAGCAAAAAGTCTCATGGTCAGAGAGGAAGATCCTATTCCTCTATTTTCTTAACTATGAAAGAATACATACATTCATGAAAGCCTGAAATTAGCTTTAGTGGTTTCAGACAGCTGTGTGCATATGAAGAAAGCCAGAAACTTGTAAAAATTCAGATTCCCTGTTTTTGTATCTAGAAATTATAATTCAAAGGGACTAGGAGGGGGCCTAGGAATCTTTATTTAATAAACGTCCTTAAGATGGTTCTGTTGCAAGAGGTTTTCAGATCTCATTTTGAGAATACCACTTAGTGGTTCTTAAAGAGATATGCCTCAGAATCACCTGTGGAGCTTTACAAAACTATGCCGGCCGGTGCTGTCAGAACAATTGTACTCAGGGTTCTGTGGAAGGAGGCCAGTGTCATAGAATGGGTTCCCCAGGAAAAAGATTTTTGTTCAGGGGATCTATTAAGGAGGGCTCCGGAGAGTGACATCTCTTAAAGGGAAGGAGATTGGGCAGAGAGAGATGAGCTATGAAGCAGTCTCAACAGAGGCCTTAGCCAATCCACAAGATTGTGACCTTCAGATGTCCTGTTAGAGTTGTTCTTATCTGGAATGAGGGAACTGGAACCTTTAAACCTCCATGCTTATCAGTCATGGGAAGTTGGCTTCCCCCCTCCCCCCAGGAAGGAAATGAGACCTTAGTCTTTAGGCTCAGAAATCTATAGAGGGACTCACAGTGGAAGGCCCTCTGCCAGAAACCCAAGGGCAGATTTGAGCAGTACCTTACAGTGTCCACATACTGCGTAAAATTTTGTTTGGTTTAGTTTTAGCCCCATTGGTGATTCTTACAGAACCTCAGGCCAAGAACCAGGAATACAGATGTGTCATTGGTTATGAAGAGAAATAAAAAATACTTAGGGTGTTTTCACAACGAGGTGAGTTCTATCTCTGTCTCCCAGAGAATTTCCATTCCTCCTACGGAATGCAGATCGAGTGACATCATTTCTCCAAAGACTTTTCTTGACAGTTTCAGACAGAGTTAATCACTCTGCTCTTGGAGCTATCACTTGTCTTATATAAACTTTCATGATTACATATCTATTCTCCCTAGTAGTCTGCTTATCTTATTGGGACAATGTCCTATTCATTTCTGATTCCTCCGCATCTAACAGGGTCTACACATAGCAAATACTTATGAAAGAATGAATAATTATTTGTTTATCAGTGACTGGAGGGTTAAGAGTTGAGGCAAAGAGAAGACGATGCTCTTAACAAACTTCCTTTAGTATCCCAGAGAAAGGCATTGAGTAAGATAGATGATATTGCCACCATCCCTTGCAACAGCACTGCCTTAAGCAGGCTTAGTAAACAGAGATTCCTAGCCCCTCCTAGACCCTTTGAATTACAATTTCTGGATATGAGGACCAGGAATCTGCATTTCTTGGCAATTCTGCCACAGCACTTCTTAGTCTAATTGGGAACAAGGGACTATTTTTTTTTTCTAACCTCTAGAATAAATTTCAGAAAAAAAATTTTAAAAGTCATTCAAACTCTAGCGTGTCTGCCTACCATCTTTCTAAGACTCAGACCAGCCGTGTTGCCTTCTTACCTGTTAAAGGATTATGTGTCAAATGAGTGGTGTGAAATGATGTACTAGCAAACTGGTGGCAGATTTCACAAAGCCCCCCCTTTAGTGATTTTAGAAAACTAAAACCTTCCTCCACTTCTCCAGTAATCCAAATTCCCCACTAAGTTCCTTGAGCTGTCCAGTGTGACCATGATGCATATTACTAAGCCCAGCCACACAAGTGAATTCCCAGCTGTGCAGCCCTCAGCTTGATTAGGTTGCAGCCTGCGCTCTACCTCCAATCACTTGCATGAGCAGCTCTGAAGCAGAACAACCAGAGATCCGCCACAATAACAGGTCATGGAGGGCTCAGAGGAGATGGGGGAACACAATGAGTTTTACCAGTTCCTTATCTATCCTGAGAAATGCCTGGGGACTCTAGTTGTTTGAGAGCCTGGTACCATTACAGGCTCCTGACAATTTATTTTAGATTTGTCCTGAGGGAGAGAATATCAAAATTTCCTACTGATAGCTTATATAGGTGAGTGATGCTGTTACTTGTTCAAGCAGAAAAGAAGAGTTTAGCGACACAATAGGAACTTTAGCTTCTCCTGGGTGTCTCTAAAGCCAGAAGTTTTCTATTATGCAAAATCCGCAGTCCTTGAAACCTTCAGGTGCAGGGAGAGAGCGCTCATCCTGCAGCCCCCACTCACCTGACTTCATCAAATGATTGCTTTACTAGAAGACCGCATTTTAGTATAGAAGATTTTTGGAAAATAGACTAATCCCTCCAGAAATCCTATTAGCACTGTATTTGTAAATCTATAAAAAGTCCTATTGTTTATAAGCATAGATAACGGTGAAGACAATAAAAGTAGAGGTTGTCAGTGATGAGTAAAATAGCTTGGATGTATACGCTAAGGAGTATTTCAAGGGAAAAATCACAGTTGACAGGGAAAAAGAGCTAAGTTTTCCCAAATGCCAGATCTCACATTCATACCACCTCACTTTTGCCTGTGATGGAGTGGATGTCATCTGTATCTTAGAAATGAGGAAATGGGGGATACTGGAATTAAGTCAATTAGTGAGGGAACATTTCAAATTCCTGCTCAATCCTATCTTCCATGCCTCCATTCAGGGAGCTGAAAAGAGCAGAATCTGAAGAAGGGAGAGAAGGAACAAGAGGATAGAAGATGGTAGCAAATGCGAAATGGGCTAATACATTACATCGCAGAAAAGTATCATTAGAATCACCTGGGGAGTTTGCTAAAATGGGGACTCTTTCCACTTCCATTGATTCGTCACACGCCATTCCAAAACATCGTGTTATAAAACAAAAACAAGCCAATACGTTTCCATGATTTTGTGAGCCGAACTGGCTGCATCAAGTGGGGTTAACAGAGATGCTGGGATCTGGGAGGGGCTTGGAATAGCCTCACTCCCCCAGATGGTACTCATTGCCTGCTGCAAGTTCAGCTGGGGCTTTCAGCTTAACTAGATTACAGTTCTCCCAGTGGGCTTCTTCAGGGTGCAGTCAGGGCTTCCTCACCATTGCTGGCTGGGTTCAAAGAAGGAACATTCTCAGGTGACAGGCTCCAGCAGGTAAGCCCTCCTCACGCCTTCACTTGTTTCACACTAATGTCATACTAGCCTAAGTCAATCAGATGGACAAGCACCAGAGCCAGTGTGGAGAACCCTGCAAGGGCAAGAATACTGGGAGACAGGTCATGGGACCTACCTACAGAGGGCTTCCTTTCCCCAACCCTAGACCTGCTGTGTGAAAGTCTTCGGAAGTTGGATACAGGTTGTCTGCGTTTTTAACACACTTCCTACAGTATCTCTGCAGTGCATCTTTCTTCCCTCCCTCATCTGCCTCCTACCTTCTTCCTTTCAAATTTGCTTTATGCTGAAATTCTTTGTTAATTCATTAATGAGCAAGGCAATAGGTTTATTGATTGCGGGAGAAAGAGGCTTATTGATCTGGAGAGAAAACAATATCAACAATCACAAAAATTCCACTAAAAAAAGCTCTTTATAGTTACCAGTGACCTCCATGTCACTATTAAATGAACATTTTTTCAGTCCTCATCGTACTTGATTTCTTATCAGCATTCAATATTGTTGATCACTCCCTCCTTCTTAAAATAGTCTCTCCTTGTTTTCTGTGATATATCATACACACTTCTGACTTCATTTCTATAACTCTGCTTACTACTTCTAGCATCTTTTTGGTTCATTTTCTTGTTCCTAACCTCTAAGTATTGGTAGTTTTCAAGGCTTGGGGTGGGCCCTCCCCACCTTTTTTTAAATTATACTTTTACTTCTGGGGTACATGTGTGGAATGTGCAGGTTTGTTACATAGGTATACATATGCCATGGTGGTTTGCTGTATCCATCCCCCCATCATCTGCATTAGGTATTTCTCCTAATGCTATCCTTCCCCTATCCCCTCACCCCCTGCTATCCCTTCCCTAGTCCCCCACCCCACTGACAGGCCCCAGTATGTGATATTCCCTTCCCTGTGTCCATGTGTTCTCATTGTTTAACACCCATTTATGAGTGAGAACTTGCGGTGTTTGGTTTTCTGTTCTTTTGTCAGTTTGCTGAGAATGATGGTTTCCAGCTTTATCCATGTCCCTGCAAAGGACATTAATTCATCCTTTTTTTTTTATGTCTGCATACTATTCCATGGTGTATATGTGCCACATTTTCTTTATCCAGTCTATCATTGATGGGCATTTGGGCTGGTTCCAAGTCTTTGCTATTGTGAACAGTGTCACAATAAACATACATGTGCATGTGTCTTTATAATAGAATGATTTATAATCCTTTGGATATATACCCAGTAATGGCATTGCTGGGTCAAATGGTATTTCTAGTTCTAGATCCTTGAGGAATTGCCACACTGTCTTCCACAATTGTTGAATTAATTTACACACCAACCAACAGTGTAAAAGCGTTCCTATTTCTCCACATCTTCTCCAGCATCTGTTGTCTCCTGATTTTTTAATGATTGTCATTCTAACTGGTATGAGATAGTATCTCAATATGGCTTTGAATTGCATTTCTCTAATGACCAGTGATGATGAGCTTTTTTTCATATGTTTGTTGGCTGCATAAATGTCTTCTTTTGAAAAGTGTGTGTTCATACCCTTTGCCCACTATTTGATGGCTTGTTTCTTAAAGCTTTTTTTCCCCCTCACTCTGTACTCTCTCCCTAGGCAATTTGACACTCACCCACATGCAAATAAGTCCCAATGTTACCTGAGTAGCCCAGATCTCTACTCTGAGTTGCAGACTCAAATGTCCAACTATTTTCTCTGCATCTCTCCTAGATTGTCTCAAGAGAATTCATATTTAGGACAGGTAAAACTGCACTCAGTCCTCTCTTCTCCATCCCAATTTCCTCTTCTTCCAATGTTTATTATTTTGGTAAACAATGCCTTCATCTAGGCACTTCTGCAATAATGGAAGCGTAATTCTGACACCTCTCTATTAGCTACCCACACGCCTCATTCAATCCATCACCACTCTTGTTGATCTCACCTCCTCTAACACGTCCATCTCCCAGCATCATCTCCTCCTGCAGCACCCTAATCCAAACTGCCAGCGTTTCTCATCAGAAAACAAATACGAAAAGCTTTCTAAGTTCCCCCAGCACTAGGATCACTTTCTTCTTCTTCTTTCCACCCTCCTGACCCTTTCCCCAGGTTTCAATCAGAGTAATCTTATAAAAACACATCCAATCATGTCATCATTTCATTTAAAACAGTCAATATCATCATTTCATTTAGAACAGTATTTATTTTAGAATGAAGACCAAAATCCTTATCATGATTCACAAGCTTGCTTCCTCCTCAGCCCCTTTGTCAATCTCCTTCTTTTTTTCTGTGATTCACCTTCTCTGGCCTCTTTTCATTCCTCAAATACACGATTATCTTTCATCTGAGAGCCCTGAGGCTCCTTTAAGAATGCCTCCTGGCTCCCATTTTCTTTCTGGTTCTTCATGTCTTAGTTCACATGTCTCTTCCTGAGAAACAAGTCTTCACCATACAAACCAGTCTACTTCAGGGCTTCTTATGATCAACCCACAGTCCTACGAGCTTCTGATTCTTATACTTAAACGTTGTTTATGATAATGCATCTACGTGCATGCTTTTTATAAAAATGTCCATCTGCCCCAGTAGACAGTAAAATCTATGAGGGCATGAATCACAGTAACACAAAAATGGAGATGGGGGTCTCACTATGTTGCCTAAGCTGGACTCAAACTTCTGAGCTCAAGCAATCCTCCTGCCTCACCCTTCCACGTAACTGGCACTGCAACAAACCACCTTTTTTAACACATTATATTCCTAGTGCTTGTCACAAAATAGGTACTCAAAAATATTGTTGAGTGAGTGAATAGGGGAAGGAAGGAATAAAAATGCTTGCTAGGTCTATAGTCTTGCCTAAGATGCTATCTTTAATGTTAATTGCCTGCTTCTTAGGATCCATGATTGTCTTTCTCTGCTGGGTCTCTCTTTTTATGCTATACTCTCGTCTTCTAGAGTAGATCACTGCCAGCCAGGACTGCTTCATTTTATGCCATGACATTGTGTCAGGTTAGCCAGTCAGAGTGATGCTTCCTTCAGCACCAGCATTTGGAGCAGCTCTGTCCAGAGTGAACCTCTTTCCTGGACGTGTTTAGTCTTCTGCCAAGTCCTAGATCTCTGAGTCTGTACTTGCTAGAAGTTATCTGGCTATGGTGGGCATAGACCCAAGATTTGATGATTCTTCTTTGTTTTTTTGTTTGTTTGTTTGTTTGTTTTTCAGACAGAGTCTCACTCTGTTGCCCAGGCTGGAGTGCAGTAGCACAATCTCGGCTCACTGTAGTCTTCTCCTCCTGGGTTCCCATGATTCTCCTGCATCAGCCTCCTGAGTAGCTGGGATTACAGGCATGCACAACCACACCCAGCTAACTTTTGTATTTTTAGTAAAGACGAGGTTTTACCATATTGGCAAGGCTGGTCTTGAACTCCTGACCTCAGGTGGTCTGCCCGACTCGGCCTCCCAAAGTGCTGGGACTACAGGCGTGAGCTGCTACACTTGACCAGATAATACTTCTTTAGCTTGGTTTAAAAACAATTAAAAACAATTAAAAAGAAACAAAACCTTAAAAACAGTTAAAAAGCTTAAAACAATAAAAAACAATTAAAAAGAAACAAAACCTGATTGCCAATGTTAAGTGATATGAAACCCACCATAATTGGATCTAAAGATAGCGGGAGACTTTGGGGATGTGGTGTTAGATTATATACTATTTTTTGCAGGTAAAAGGAAAAAATTAATATTAGGATATATCCCATGCAAATTGTTTGAAATCTGCAGGGTGTCTGCTTCCTGTTCCAACAAAGCTTGCCCTTGAGAAGTATAAGTTTGTTTGGTTTCTCAACTTATGTGAATTGAATTTCTGACAAGACAACCCTTGACACAACCAATTGGATCAAGCTGCTTTGACACTTCGAGATGTCTAAAGCATACTGAGGGCAATTGATCAGATTCCATTACTGTTCATTCACCTTCAGCTAATCCTTGTTGACTTGACCTACTCAAGGGAGGATTACTGAGACATTTGGTTGCTGCCATTTGTGAGGGTTGGGTATGTGTAGACTCCTAATCGTGACTGCACTTTGCACTTTTAATGGATATTTTTGTCTTGGTCGTTTCCTTTCCTCCCCTTTGCACACCCCCAAAATTGATTTGTGTATAGACTAACTTTACACTTTGATAGATTGGAAAAACAGTGCTCAGCAGTTTTGCATTAGGGAAGCTATCTATATTTTATTAAGAATAAAAATGATTATTTAAAGGTTGCATTCTTAAAATGATTTTATATGGTCCTAGCCAACCTGGTCAGTTCATTCAATACCATAAACCTTTACCGGTCTCCAGGGGTGCCTTTCATTTGGTGAGCTTCACCAACCTCTGGATAGCTATACCATCTCCAAGAAAAGGCAGGTAAGGTCTTTTTGCAATTAAAGGAATACAGGTTTTTTTTCTTCGCTGAATTTGATAATAGGGAAAAGACCTCAAACATCTCAAATTTAACATGCAGGAAACTAAGATTATTGGTGATTAAAAAAAAATCTACTCATTTATGAATTCATTCATCTTCTGTCCACCTATCTACCCACTTATGCAAGGAATGTGTATTAAGCTTGTACCATTGCCCAGACTCTGAAGTAGACAGTGGAGATATAAATGACAAACACATACACACTACACATTTCCTGCCCTCTGGATTTCATACTTGTGAGAAGATAGGCATAAGTCAAATTAACACACAATAAATGTAACATTATAGCTGTAATCACTACCATGAGTGAGAGTAATATGGTTTGGCTCTGTGTCCCCATCCAAATCTCATGTCAAATTGTAATTCCCAATGCTGGGGGAGGGACCTGGTGGGAGGTGATTGGATCATGGGGGCAAATTTCCCCCTTGCTGTTCTCACGATAGTGAGTTCTCAGGAGATTTAGTTGTTTAAAAATGTGTTGAACTTCCCTCTTCTCTCTCTTTCTCCAGATCTGCCATGATAAAACATGCTTGCTTCCCCTTGACCTTCTGACGTGATTGTAAGTTTCCTGAGTCCTCCAAGTCACGCTTCTTGTATAGCCTGCAGAACTGTGAGTCACTTAAACCTTTTTTCTTCATAAATTACCCAGTCTCAGGTAGTTATTTATAGCAGTATGAGAATGGACTAATACAGAGAGGTATATTATTTCTGTAATAGCATCTAATAGAGATACTTGGCCTACATGTGGAAGATTGACTTAACTTATGACTTCTCATTGTACTTCGCTAATTATTGAAGGGGTGGAATAAAAAATTTGAAACTATACCCACAATCACAATGTCTACGTAAGATTTTCGTACTGTAGCTGGATTTTGATAGTTGAGAAAATATGCCTTTACTATTGGTCTTCTGGGCTATAGCTCCTAAGTTTCTTTCAGAATATTGTCTTAACTCCTCATCATGCCACTTAACGCCATGTTTTCTCTTCTCCACGTACTCCCTACCAAAAAGAATCTACTGCTAAAATAATTGACTCATATTCTGTGATTGTCTCATGCATGTTCCCATTTCTCCCTTGATCCAACTATTAACCTCATCTAAAGACACATATCCCTTTCTGCCTATCCGGGTTGGGGGAGATTTTTTTGAGGAAAGGAGAGAAATCTAGTGAGAATGCCGAACTTTGACATCATTTGTACAGAAACAAAAAAATTTATTTACCTCAGTCTGAAGCAGTATAACTGAGTTTGATAATAAGAATTATTACTAAAGGGATCCAAAAGCTACAGGCCAGGCGCAGTGGCTCACGCCTGTAACCCTAGCACTTTTGGAGGCTGAGGCGGGTGGATCACGAGGTCAAGAGATCCAGCATCCTAGCTAACACGGTGAAACCCTGTCTCTATAAAAATATAAAAAATTAACCGAGCATGGTGGTGGGTGCCTGTAGTCCCAGCTACTTGGGAGGCTGAGGCAGGAGAATCGATCAAACCTGAGAGGCAGAGGTTGTAGTGAGCCGAGATCATGTCACCGCACTCCAGCCTGGGCAACAGAGCGGGACTCCATCTCAAAACAAAACAAATAAACAAACAAACAAAAACTACAAAAATTGTGTAAGAAAGGCAACAGTATGTGGTACTTGAATTAAAACTATCCCCCTTCCCTCATCTCAGCTCAGTGAGGCAGAGACTTCTTCCAGACTGCTGCAGCCAAAACCATAAGGCTCCTTCTCTCTCTTTCTCTCTCAATCCCAGTTGTAGGACCATCTTCCTGAGAAGAGTAGGACTTCATTATTTTTTATCCTGACCCAAGCCTCCTAAAGTTGAGGCTAAATCCTGGGTAAGTGCAGTTGAGAGGTTGGGGCCCCCTTTTTTCTAACTTGTGGCATGGAGGCTCTACTAGGAGTTGAACAATGTTGAGAATCTAGGGCCCTGATTATTTATATCCTGGTTTGTGAAGAGGTACTCCCACACCAGAAGAGACAGGCCAAGAGGATCTCAGGCCGCTGCTGCTGCTCCTCATTACCAAGTGCTTAGCACCAAGATCCAAAGTGTGCTTCAAAGAGAAGCTTGCCATTGTTCCCAACCATAGCTCTAGATCTCTGGCTCAGAAGTTTTTGTCTTGGAGAGAACAAGCCCATTAAAAAGATAGCTTTCCCCTTCCACATACACTCTCTCTCTCTCTCTCTCTCTCTCTCTCTCTCGTGGAAGTTCTCTCCTTCTCCTTTTTTTTCTCTACCTAAATAAAATCGCTTTTATGCAAAAAAAAAAAAAAAAAAAGAAAGAAAAAAAAGAAAAAGAAAAAAGAAAAGAAGAAAAAGATAGCTTCTAGTCTCTTCCCCAAGTAACTGATTTCATCTAAACAGAGTGTGAAGTTCAAGCCTAAGGGTGGCCTTAAGAACAATGAAGGTTGAGACAAAAGGCAAATATACAGAAATTTCCTATCTATATATTATAGTTATAAACCGATACATGAAATTAACCATCACTGTCTGCTAGCAACAAATTCTCCTAGTTTGCGTTTATCTAAGCAAGTCCTCCTCTTTTCTTTGTTTTCGAAAGATAGATTTGTTAGATTTGGAATTCTTGGTTAACAGAAAACTTCTCAATTTACTGAAAAACAACCTACATATTCAGGGAGCTCAAAGAACTCCAACTAGAATAAATACAAAGAATTCCACCAACAGACACATAGCAAAAATGCTGAAAGTCAAAGATAAGGAGAGAATCTTGGGAGCAGCAAGAGAAGAATAACTCATCACTTATGAAGGAACCTGAATAAAATTAAAAGATTACTTCTCAGCAGAAACGACAGAACCAGAAGGCAGCAGAATAACAAAGTTCTCAAAGAAAAAAATTATCCATAACAGAACAAAGAGGGTGGATGGAAGCAAAAGTGTAGTCGACTGAGGAAATAAGAGAGAGTAATTAGAACAATGCATTGTTGAGTTTGCAACATCAATAGATGTTGTATTCATTTATTTGGGCTTCCATAGCAAGATATCACACACTGAGTGGTTTAAACAACAGAAATGTATTTCCTCACAGTTCTGGAGGCTAGAAGTTCAAGGTCAAGGTGCCATTAAGGTTGCTTTCTGGTGAAGCCTCTCCTTCTGGCTTGTAAAACAGCCACCTTCTGAAACTGTGTCCCCATATGCCCCTCTTTTGGGCACATGCAGAGAGATTGAGACAGAATGATTGATCCTTTCCTCTTTTCTTTCCTCTTCTTAAAAGGGCACCAGTTCTATCAGATTAGGGGCCCATTTTTATGAGCTCATTTTACCTTAATCATTTCCTTAATGGTCCTATCTCCAAGTACAGTCACATTGGGGGTTAGACTTTTGAACTATAATCATAAGTAAAACACTTTCCTGACTTTTATGACTTGTTTCAGATAATTATTCAACCTAGGAAACTAGCGGGAACTCTCAAATTTGTAGCTGGTTGGTTTTAAGTGTGGGTAGCCTGGGAATACATAGCTGGTGTCTGGAGTGATGGGAGTTGTACGGAGGACTGTGTCCCCAACCTGTGAAGTCTGTGCTTGCTCTGAGTAATAAGTGGCAGAACTGCATTAGAAACACATACAGAACTTCACTGCTGTGTGGAGACTGGTGCAGGCTGTCAGACCTAGAATGACAACGTTAGGGAACATTACCCAGCCAGCTAGGACTTCTCAGTAAGGCCTTCCTTGAGTATCTGATTTCTCAATGACTGTTCATGCCTGTGATGGTTTATTTTATGTGTCAACCTGACTGGGTCATAGGGTTTCCAGATTTGGTTAAACATTATCCTGGGTGTATCTGTGAGTGTTTTTCTGAATGATACTAACATTTCAATTGATAGACTGAGAAAAGCAGATTGCCCAACAAAAGTCTGAATGAGAGGGAATTCGCTCTCAAAAAAAAAAAAAAAAAGAAAGAAAGAAAGAAAGAAAAGAAAAGAAAAAGAAAAAAATGGAAAAAAAAATAAGATAAAAGAATTCTTTGTTTCTGCCTATAGCCTTGAGCTGAGACATTTGTCTACTCCTGACTTCAGACTTGTGTTTAGACCAGAACTTACACCATTAGCTCTCCTCTTTCTCAGGTCTTTGGACCTAGACTGGAATGTCTCAGCCTTCATAATCATGTTATTCAAGTTCTTATGATGTTTGTGTATCTATATCTATATATTTACATCTATATCTATATAAGTTTGTGTATCTATATCTATATATTTATATCTATATCTATATCCTATTTGTTCTGATTTTCTGGAGAATCCTGACTAATGCAACCCTTGAATTCCTGAAGCACTAAAGCCTTTAAAATTATAAGTAAAAAATATATTAACTTCTGTTTTAAAATATCTATCTAATTAGCTGCTCTCAATTAAGTTAATAGGCCATTTGAAATTTAGTACACCAGCATCTAATATCATACTCTTTTAAATATTAACTCTAATAATATATTGCTACTCCTTCAAACTACAGTCAATAATGAAGGATAAAAATATAATTCACATGCTTTGATGATCTGCTTTTAATAATTTTAATATCAAGTAATTTCCAAAAGGAAAGTATGCTTGATATCATTTTAGGGAAAGCCAGCCAAAATTTCTATATTTTACAAAATATGAGGTTGTGCTTCTCTCAGCTCATAGGGAACTTTCTCTTTTAACAAATTCCAGACTCATGACTGATGCTACATTTATTTTCAAATTGTAGACCTAATACACCTTGATTTCCTTAAGTTCCAGAGGCTAGAAACCCCTCAATGAGTTTTCAGAATTAAATCATACCTGACACGATATTATGGAATATATAATGATGCCTCTATTAGGAAGTGAGCACACGGAGACACCCAGCACCACAGGTAGGAAGAACAGAAGCAGCATGTTTGAAAATAAGATCATAAGAACAATAAAATATCCCCTCCAAAAGTCACTTTACTTTGGTATCTCTTTTCCTGAAAGAAAAATACTGTCTCTAATTTCAAATAGGTTTTTATAAATTAAGGAGCTCTAGGATCTCCTTGTTATTTCATAATTTTATATTCAATTAAACTGGAATATGTCTGCTATTATACATTCTAAGCTTCCAGTGACCAGATAAATCTATCTTTATTCTTCCTTTTTTTATAGTAGAGACAGTGTCCCTTCACCTCCTCTTCAATGTAACAATCCTTTACAAATACATATTTCTTACTTGACCTCTCACTGGGGTGTGTGTATCATATGCATAGTATTATAATGGTATATAGTCAAAAACCTGCTTCTCTTTGAAAAATCTTTTTGTTGGCTTCTATTACACCACACTCCTCAGGTCTTCCTCTAACCCTTGCTCCTTCTTCCTAACACCAGCGTGCAAAAATCTCTGGTGCTAATTCAGATCCCTCCAATAATGTTGTTGAGGCTGAAATGCCAATCCGGTTAATATCGGGCTGAGATCAATGATCCATGGGCATTGTCAAGAGATATTCTTTTAACATTATGTTTTTTTCTTCTCTACCCTAAGCAAACCTCCCTACTGGCTGGGCAACAGGGTAATTTGTATGACAAGTACTGTGATAAATTCAATCATCTGCTGTAATTAACATGAGACAGTAGCTGCAGGTCACTTGTCCTAGGATGAGGTTCTTCCAGGGAGCTTTTTCAACCTCATGTAAGCAGACTTCTGGTGACCATGCCCCATACATGGCCAGCTATGCCTGAATCTCAGGACCACCCCTATTCATCTCAAGATGCACTCTTATAAATGATACTAAATAAGCTATTTACTTGAAAGACATATAGCATAATATGCTTTGATATTTTTCTAATCTGAAAATAATATTTCTAAATCCAGTCATTTTAAAGTGCAGATTTCATTTGCCAGTTTGCCACAAGGCCTGTTTCTGCCAAAGAGTCATAACCACATACACAAATTGGACTCATGGAGTACACATGAATCTCACTGGAGATGAACAAAGAATCACTCTTAAGCCAAGCCTTAGCTGTTCTGCCTTAGGTATATGCCATTTCACTTGTTTGCCAATGCTGCAAAATGGCAGTAAGAGCTTCACTATGAGATTAACCTTTCTTTCTGCATCTGGCAGAAACAAGATGCTCACTGCAAATCTCCTCTCTAATGCTTATAGCAAACCCCAATCATACCCATTCAGCTGAGAGCCTCCAAAAGCTCACTTCCGTTTGCTGTCGCCACTTTCTCTGCATCCTTTCTCTCAGACTCTGGACTTGCCTGTCTAAGCATCTGACCTTCCGTGATGGACATTTTTGCCTAGTCAAGTAGACTGACCAACTGCTTATTTTTTGTTTCTTGACTAATTTTTTCCATGGGATTCAACATAAATGCTTGTGAGTAAGACACAGTGCATAAATTTTTCCCTTTAAAAAAGGAAACAAAATTTAAATAAAGTTCCAGTGAGCCTGAATATAGGAAGATGAAGGTAATAGTTGGAAATTCCAATATGATAGTATATAAAATAGATGGAACACTAAATAAGGCATGATATATAGCAACTGTAATCAAATGTATTTACTGTTGATAATTTTAATTAAGGAAGTTGTTAATGGAGTTGTGTATATTCAGGAAGGATTTCATGGCTTTATTTTTAGAAGCACAGACTCTCAAATTTACAAGTCATATGAATTAAATGAATCCAATGATCTACATGTAATTGAAAGCCATCCTTCCAGTGCTGGAGAATAATTTTAATTGCAAATGTTATTAAACTGTCCTTGCAAATTTATTTGTGTGAACAAAGTTCTAATAGCAGTGCTACTATTTGGTGGTTTCCATGTGTATCATATAGTCATGAAAGGGCTCCAGAAATTAAAATAAGTACCTTCTTCTTTCATTTATTTCTTAAAATATTCACTTCAAATTAATTCTCTGAAAGCTTATAGTTTGTCTCAGTACCCCTGACATTTACTTAATATAAAGATCTGACATCTTCAATAGGTAGGAACCTGAGACTCAGAGTAAAAAAATGAATCATTCAGTGTCACACAGCACCTAGATATAGTCAGAGTTGGGGGATTCTGAGTTTTAGATGCAGCCATGTCTAGATATTCCATATTTGCTTTTGGAGAGAATATAATCTCTAACTTGAATAATTCAAATAACATTTGGAATGGCAAAATTTGGGACATATTTGTACTCAGCTTTCTTCAAGATCATTTGTTCATTTTCAGAGGGGTCAGAGAAGATCTGAACAAAGCTTATAACCCAGAGTTGCAAAAATCAGCTATTCATTCATTCATTTATTCATTCATTTAATATATAAGTACTGCATGATTGCATTAATCTTTTTTTGCCCATGTTCCACAACTACTTTCTTT
Source organism: Cacajao melanocephalus (assembly GCA_963573385.1). NCBI lineage: Eukaryota > Metazoa > Chordata > Mammalia > Primates > Pitheciidae > Cacajao > Cacajao melanocephalus. The sequence goes on along the minus strand of CAUYLG010040327.1, from coordinate 42,182 downwards.
ATTGAACTCTCTCTTGCCAAGCCAGTATTCCCCTGCCTTAATCAATGTGGGATCAGGCACCAGACAACTCAGGACAGCCCCTATACCCAGAGTCCACTGAAATTATTCAAACTAGATAATCCTAAATTGGCTTACCTTGCCTCCCCTACTTCTTTCCACAAAAATCACAATAAAGAATTTTTCCCACAGTTTTCCCTTACTCCTCCTGCTTCCTGACTAATGCTGGTGCTTCCCCAGGTGGTCCTGTATGGCATGGCATGACCTGTCTTCTTCTTGGGAACCATGAGTAAGAAATTATTTTTTTGGGGCCAGGGGTAGTGGCTCATACCTGTAATCCCAGCACTTCAGGAGGCCGAGGCCAGTGGATCACCTGAGGTCACAAGTTTGAGACCAGTCTGGCCAACATGGTGAAACCCCATCTCTATTAAAAGTACAAAATTAGCCAGCCATGGGGGCATGCCTGTAATCCCAGCTACGTGGGAGGCTGAGGCAAGAGAATCACTTGAACCTGGGAGGCAGAGGTTGCACTGAACTGAGATTGCGCCACTGTACTCCAGCCTGGGCAACAAGAGTGAAACTCCATCTCAAAAAACAAAACAAAACAACAACAACAAACCTATCTTTTTAGTAACAATTGTCTTCTGATCTGTTAGCCTCACCATATCTGAATAATAATACAACCAACATTTTAAAACAACCCATGTCCTAGATATTGTCCTAAATGCTGGAGATTCAGTAGGGAATAAGCTAGATGTGGTCCTAGTCCTGCTGGATTTTATAGACTGAACCAAGGCCTTTCTCTCCTCCAGTTATAGAGTCTGATACAAGTTTTAAGGACCTCTTTCTGTGTATCTTGCATAAGTGTCCTCATTCAAGTTTCAGTTCAGAGCAACAGGAATTATGAGATTTGCAGTAAGATCTTGTCATGGTTCTTATGTCTTGCAGGACCTGGGAAAGGTTATATAAACTTCTAGCTACACACATATGGTTGTCGTGATAACATTTGCAAAGTCCGACAAGCTATGTTCATAAGTGAGTTGTAGTATTTCAAAACAGAAGTGTTAGGAAGAAAGCAGGAGGACCATGGTGTACCTGATCATGTTACAAGAGTGATAAAAGACTGGCATCCTTGAGGCAACTATTCTTATAAACTCTTGGAGGACTCATTGGGTCTCATAAGCACATTGAGTATTGTATAAATAAAAAATGCAAGCCTACAAAAAGCACTTTTCACACACACACACACACACATATACACACACACACTTAGAGCTAGACACTGATAGAGATTGTGTCTTACACCTACGAATTCAGAGTGTTCTTTTCCACATAAGAGAATTTAGAGGGGTTAAAAAGAAAATACACTCATGCATGCATGCACTCGGGTTTTCTTTGGAAAGTCTATGATAACAGTTACATAAATAAAAATGAACAATAATATAAATGTCCCTAGCCTCTCAGAAAGCAGAAGACCTTTCTGCCCATATCAGTTTATGTAATACAAACATCTCACCCCTACCAAAAACGTTTTAGGAGCATACTTACACCCCAAGGATATCATTAAAAATCAGTAGCATACATTTTCAAAAGATTTGTCTCCCCTCATTAAAAATACCTTTACACAAAGCAATAATCTTGATGGTGTGAATTAATAACTGCATTTTTGAGCTTCATTGTTCTTGTTGTACTCATGGTTCACCGACTTCCTAGGCCTGTTTTGTGTACAGTGCTATTTACATAGTCACTGGATTATTATCTGCCTTCCAGAGTGATAGGAAAAATCTGGGTCTTCTGGGAGCAGTGGGTAGATTACTCACATAGAAGAAGTTCATTTTTTAGTAGAACAGAAGTCCAGACAGTATTAAAATCAGGGTTATAAAGTAACAAGGACAAAAGATAGCAAAGTAGAAAATGGAGTAAAACACATTTTTTTCCTAGTAGAACTGTAAGAAACAAGCAAGTAACAGATTACTTCATTCATATCACTTCTTAAGTTTTCAAAGGAGAAGGAGGCTCCCTTAAGAGATACATGCACACACGTGTTCATTGCAGCACTATTCACGATAGCAAAGACACAGAAGCAACCCAAATGCCCATCAATGATAGACTGGATAAATATATGGTGAGTATATATTCAGTAACATATATACTCAGGCAACAAAATAAGCGGGAAGGAACCGGAAATGGGGACCCAGATGGATGAAGACTGGGATCTCTGTGCTAGGACTTCCTCAGTGCCACTTATCCTCAAGCAGGTGATTTCCTTCTGTTTTCTCATGCATTAAAATTGGGGGTTGTAATACTATTGCAGTGGGTGAGTAGTTATCAGAATTAAGTGAAAATCAGATGAATGTGAAAGGAACAGAATAATAGTAGGAATTCAAGAAATGCCCTTTTATAATAGAATGATTTGTATTTCTTTGAATATATACTCAGTAATAGGATTGCTGGGTCAAATGGTATTTCTGGTTCTAAATCTCTGAGGAATCACCACGTGGTCTTCCACTAATTTACATTCCCACAAACAGTGTAAAAGTGTTCCTATTTCTCCACAACCTCACCAGCATAGTTACATGAACGCATATGTTCATTACAGCACTATTCACAATAGCAAAGATGTAGAAGCAACCCAAATGCCCATCAATGATAGACTGGATAAAGAAAATGTCCTAAATGCAAGTGGTTTATTAGTACTCACAGCATCTCAAAGGATACCTGGCTTTATAAAATAGTGTTGCCATTAAGTCAACAACCAGACGGAAGTCTGACTGTGGTTTTTCAAGAGAGTCTTCATTTTAAGAGGCTTTCCTTAGCCAGTTGAAATGTTGAGTTTAAATATAAATAATGCATAAGGACAAAAGTTCTCTGCAAATCTTTCTGGAAGGCAAAAATTGTATATTTAAATTTGTGGTGCTTTGAATATTGAGAAGATTTTTGGTTAAGCCATGGGGAGACCATTCTAAGAAAAGTTACTGAAACACTCTCAGGTTTTTACATTTGATTTTTACATTCTGAAAAACATGAAAGATGCCTTTCCCTTTTCTTTGGTTCTGCTACAATCAACTGTGTAATGGTCTTACCATCAGTTCAGACCCTGCTGTGCTTAGAATCTTTTTCTCTCTCTGAAGACAACACTTGGGATATGCATAAGAGCTTTGGAGATAATTTTATAAGCACATTTGATTTTGCCTAAGATGGGTCACTTGAAACCCTTGCTAGCATAAGACTTCTCTTAGCTACTGGAAATTGTGGTGCTTCATTGCAATTCTGGATTGTAAGTTATTTGAAGGCAATAAGACTGTAATTTTCAAATATGGGTTTATCCATGTAATAATTAAATACCTTGAGGTTACAAATAAGCTCAAATACACACACACACACACATATATATAGGCATGAACAATACATATTGCATGTATTATATATATGTATGTGTGTATGTATGTATATATATTCTTTAAATTACTTAAAAAACTCTGCAAATAGAGACAATTTGACTTCCTCCTTTCCTATTTGAATACCCTTTATTTCTTTTTCTTGCTTGATTGCTCTGGCTAGAACTTCCAATACTATATGGAATAGGAGTGGTGAGAGAGGGCAACCTTGTCTAGTGCCAGATTTCAAAGGGAATGCTTCCAGTTTTTGCCCATTCAGTATGATATTGGCTGTTGGTTTGTTGTAAATAGCTTTTATTATTTTGAGATACATTCCCTCAATACCTAGTTTATTAAGGGTTTTTAAGATACCATCTCACACCAGTTAGAATGGCAATCATTAAAAAATCGGGAGACAGCAGATGCTGGAGAGGATGTGGAGAAATAGGAACACTTTTACACTGTTGGTGGGAGTGTAAACTAGTTCAACCATTGTGGAAGACAGTGTGGTGATTCCTCAAGGACCTAGAAATAGAAATTCCATTTGACCTAGCAATCCCATTACTGGGTATATACCCAAAGGATTATAAATCATTCTACTACAAGGACACGCGCACAAGAATGTTCAATGCAGCACAGTTTACAATAGCAAAGACCTGGAACCAACCCAAATGCCCATTGATGATAGACTGGACAGGGAAAATGTGGCACCTATATGCCATGGAATACTATGCAGCCATAAGAAATGATGAGTTCGTGTCCTTTGTAGGGACATGGATGAACTTGGAAACCATCATTCTCAGCAAACTGACGCAAGAACAGAAAATCAAACACCGCATGTTCTCACTCATAGGTGAGTACTGAACAATGAGAACACATGAGCACAGGGAGGGAAGCATCACACACTGGGTTTTGTCAGGGGGAAACAGAGGAGGGACAGAGGGGGGTGGGGAGTTGGGGAGAGATAGCATGGGGAGAAATGCCAGATATAGGTGATGGGGAGGAAGGCAGCAAATCACACTGCCATGTGTGTACCATGCAACAATCTTGCATGTTCTTCACATGTACCCCAAAGCCTAAAATGAAATTTTTAAAAAAAGAAATTTTGGGTCAAAGACATTGAAAATTGTCTAAACTAGTACACCCAAGGCTTGAACCAGATCTTCTGACTTCACTGCCTCCACCACACCATACAATAAATTATGCATTGTTTTGAAACATTTTTTTGGCCAAGATCCATAGTAAAAATTCCATTTTAAATCAATCAGAGACAGACACATATATAAAGGTAAGAAGCATTTCATGAAACAGTATTAACCGTTACTATGTGTGATCTGCTCTGACATTTCCTATTTCTTCTCATTTTATTCTATTTCCCCTCCCCTCCCCTCCCCTCCCCTCCTCTCCCCTCTCCTCTCCTTTCTTCTCCTCTCTTCTTCTCTCATTTATTTGAGACACTCTGACACCCAGACTGGAGTGCAGTGGTGTGATCACAGTTCACTGCATCCTTGACCTCCTGGGCTCAAGTGATCCTCCCACCCCAGGGTTCCAAGTAGCTCGGACTACAGCCATGCGTCACCATACCCAGATAATTTTTTTAAATTGTGAGTAGAGACAAAGTCTCACTATATGGCTCAGGCTGTTCTCAAATTCCTGAGTTCAAGCGATCCTCCCACCTCAGCCTCTCAAAGTGTTGGGATTATAGCATTAGCACCACCATGCCTGGCCAATTCCACTTCTTTAAAACAAATTTCTTGTTTCAATCTATAAAATTGATTTCACAATCCTACAATTTGAAAAGCATTCTGTGCTTTGGATAATTAAAATATTTTTTACATAAATTAAGTAGAACCAAATAAAAAGTTTCATTAAGAGAAATTCTACTATACATTTTTCCTGATTTCCTAAGAAAAAAATCCAAAGAAATCAATGTAAAACCTATTTGAAAAATTATATATCATCTTAATTCAAAAGAATAACTTTGCCTGAAAAGAAAAAGAAGCATATAAAAACTGTAATAAGTCAATGGTAGTGATTTATTCCTGAAACTAAATATTATGGGACTTAAAATTATTTCACCATCTTTAATATAGAGTGACTTGTTTATGTAAGAGAAATGAGAATGGAGTGAAAAAAAATTGCAGAACAGTAAGAAGACTAGGTCCAAAAATCCTCACAAGTTAAAAGAAGGAACTGGTGGATTTGAGGCTGACAGATTTTGACAATGTGAATTTATCACTCAGAAACCAATGGACGAATTCAAAGAATATATTTCCAAAAGTAAGGTAGTACATAATACTGAAAATTGAAACATAATCTATCACTTGGGAGAAAATAACCATTTCTATAAAGTTCTGTGTGTGTAAAAAAAATGTACTCATTGGAAATTTAGTGTTTACCAGTTCATACTTTTATTAACTTATAGATGTTAAGATTGATTTCATCAAATCATTAGTAAATTTTCATCTACATCTGCAGTAGCTACTTTTGGTTATTCAAATTTAAGCTAATTAAAACAAAGAATGTAGTGCTTACTTGCATTAATCACTGTATAAATGCTTGGTAGCCACGTGGTAATTCCATGGCTACCATACTGGAAAGTACAGGTATGAAATATTTTCATTATCACAGAAAATTGTTTGGCATAGCACTGGTCTAGAATATAGCAAAATTTATTTCTAAGACTCACTCTCCAAGCTAGACACTTGGGGAACCAGCCTATGTGAACAAAAGGATATTATAAATAGTAACTCATTTTAGAAACAGTCAAAAATGATTGTCCTCTTCACTAAGCAGATGTAGAAGGTTGCTGATACCATTCTAGAAGTCCTGTTCATGGTCACCATTGTTGATTGCACATAACATGGACTTAATGCTTTTATTGTGGACCTAATAGTAACACTGATACCAGCTATCATTTTTAGTGCTTACCATGTGCCAGGCACTGTCTTAGCATTTTATATTTTAAAATTCCATTTTGTGTTCATGACGACCATATAAAAATAAGTATCCTATTCCTGTTTTACAGATGAGAAAGCTGAAGCTGACAGATGTTAAGTAACTTACATAAGATTATACAGTGGCAGAGCTGAGATTCAAAACGGAGTTAGTCTGATTTCAAGTCCTATAATCTTTCCACTACACCATATTGTCTCCCTAAACAAACCCAGATATAACAGAAAATAAAGAGGAAATGACACAGTCTGCTTTCTAAAACCTCTTGACCCACAATTTGACATAGGTGAAAAACACAAACAGCACAGACACAACAGGAGAAGATACAACTCAGATGACCTGGATCAAATATCACGCTACCAAACACCAGGGTCTCAATTTGCAAAGCCTTGGGCATGTTTCACTCTAAAGAAGCATTTTTCCATGAGACTTGAGGGCTAGTGACTTGAAGACATCCTGGGGTTTGGATTTGCTTAGCCTCAGGTCTCACTGTCTACACCTTTTACAACCTGATGAACTCAGCCTAAGAATCAACGTGCAACTTAACCTTTCAGCCTTACCAATAAAATATGTGACATTTTATGGACTTTTCAGTTTTCCAATTGCTTCCCATGTGGCTATTTAATCAATCCTTACTCTAAGCAAATATTCTTGAAGGAATTTTAAGAAGCTTTTTTTTTTCTTTGCATAATGTTAACAGAAGTGGCATCAACTGATCACTTAAATTCAGAAGCACTTCCTCAGAGCTAAAGTAGCTCTCAGCCAAAACAAGTGTTCAAAACAGATGAGATGGAACTATGGCAGGAAAGAAGTGCCTTTCTAAAAGTATGTGTCTAAAGAAGAGGAGAATTTAAGGCATCTGATATAAAGCTGACTGTATTACATTGTGATAATACAGCAGACTTTTTGACTAAGCCAAGTTTACACCCCTGTTCTGCCATGCCAGAGATTCAGTGGGAAAAGAATCACTGCGGTCAGTTTACAAAAATTAATTCAGGCAATAGCTCTACTTTTTTGGACTGGTCTAATAAACACTTTATGTTTGCTAAAAGTGAAAAAAAAATCTGCTTTGTACTCTTATGAATGTAAGTTTCTGATCATCATAGACAAAATATCAGGCCATTCATTAAATCTGCAATTTTTTTTCTTTAAAATATTATGGGGCCTTTTTTGCCCCTAATCCTATTGTGCTTTTTCAGTGCTCTAAATGAGTAAAATATTAACAATGTTCAAGGTATTGTATGTTGACATATTTGCATACATAGATATCTTAACATTTTATGTCTGCTGATACTAGGAGCAGACATAAAAGGTGCAGAGGAACACTAAGAGAGTCCTGGATGAGGAAAACATCTGAAATAAGACAAGATTGTTAAAAAGCCATAAAAGAGAGGTGATAATTTTTTCAAATGATGCATTGCAAAAGAGTTGTTAAGGTATTGTGAATATCGACAAGAGTTACTGGGAGAAGTAGATTCAGATCACAGATTGAAATGGATAAAGACAACCCGAAATTGTGAGTAAAAAGAGATAAAGTGAAAGAAGACAATATTGAAATAAATAGAAAAGTATTAAAATAATGAAGGAGTCAAATATATAAATCTCCTAATTGTTGACCACACCAGTTATCATCTGTCAATGGGAATGGAGCTTTAAAATGGTCTGAGAATAAGTTTTGCATTGGTTCAATACCAGAAAAACGTATTAAGAGCTGAACTGTAAAAGACAGCCATCAATCACAATGTTAAAGAACCTACCACTTCAGAAGCACACCCGCCTACTGCCCAGGCTGTATCTTTCGTTTCTTACTTTTAAGGTCCCCTGTTTCTGCTCTTGAGTCTGATGGCCCTCAAGAGATGGGCCTCAAGAGATGCAATCTCCTATCACCCTGCTATTTGGCACATTTCATCCCTGTCTTCAAACATTATGATCATAAAATCAATGGTTCATAGTTACTGTTACTGCAAAAGAAACATAGAATAGAGTTGCCACATGTAACAAAAAGAGATAAATGGAAGAAGTATGGATGACTCCAGCCATCATTCAACTCAATGAATGAATGCCTTGCAGTGAGCATGAAGTGTGAGATATGAATCTACTGAGCCCTTGGTCAGTCACAGTACATGTGTACCTTTCATAGTTTGACCATCCTACGACACTACATGGTGGCAATTTCATCTAAGAAACGGGTATATTTTTCATACAAAAGCACAAACACTGCCAAACACAAGCATGGAAATAAAGGAAATAAAATGATATGGGTTAAAATCTCTGAGATAGAGTATAAATGTCTCCAATGTGGCAGGAATATATGGCTCTGAATGCATATAAAATCCACGTAGACTATTAAATTAGGAGGAATTTATGAGATCGTTAAAAGTAATTTGATCACATGCAATATTTAACCTTTTATGCTGAATTTAGAACATAACCCTATCCTGAAATGTCATTCCACTAGGATGAAGTGTTCTGAGTTTATTTCAGCAGTAGGATTTATTTCACTGGCTTCACAAATAATTTTTATTCTATATTTACAAACATTCTAGAGGTTGAAGGGGTCAGTTATACCTTACTACACTTACTAGGAGAAATTCATTGTTTTTGCCTTCACTTGGGAAGATATTAGATTTGTCCCTACAAATATCAAGGGTCTGATATCACTGTAAAGATTTGGAAAGCAGCTTCCTAACACGCTCTTCCCCCTCACTCGGCTGGGAGTTGACTGTTTTTAGTACCTGACGATTGGAGGATTACAATCTTTACTGTATCTGTAGGAAAAACATCCCAGGAATGGTGCTCAATCACTTATAAATCCACCTAAAGGAACTATCATCCAAGAGGATGTTTCTATGTTTTGTTCAGAGTTCTGACATAAGAGCTATGTTAACAAAGTTAATAAACTCAAAACATTTTGGATATTTGGCAGTTCCTTGTTTTGTAAAGCTGGTAATCCTATGGCATCTATTCTACTGCACATACCATAAAATGATACATTGGGACATTTAAATATGATGGTCTTATAATGTTTCTAGAGAGAATGTAACTAAAAAGACTACGTAGACCTATATTCCTTTGCTTGGTATACATATAAAGGGAATCCTTTAATATGCTATGACCACCCAAATGTTACGATTTTTAAAGAAAGAAAGTCTCGAAAAATAAGTTTGGCACTTCTTTCCTTTTCTTTTTTTTTTTTAGATAGGGTCTTACTGTCACCCAGGCTGGTGAGATCACAGCTCACTGCAGCCTCAACCTCCCCAGCTCAAGAGATTCTCGTGCCTCAGTCTCCCAAGTAGCTGGGACTACACATGTATGTCACCACACTGGACTAATTTTTACATTTTTATTTTTTGTAGACATGGGGTTTGCCTTGTTGCGCAGCCTGGTCTTGAACTCCTGGGCTCAAGAGGTCCTCCTGCCTTGGCCTCCCAAAGTGTTGGGATTACAAGCATAAGCCACTGCGTCTAAGCCAGCTTCTTATTTTCTAGAAGGAAATTATGTCAGCCATGTTCTTGATATTCCAATTTAATGAAAGAAGTAATCATTTTCCACTTAAAATGTTAATATATAAGACTAATTTTATATAGATGTATATGTACATAAAATATTTAGATAGGTACATGTATTTTAAGATATACATATGTAGCATACTATATTAATATATATGATGCATATATTAAATATATGTAATATATTCAAGTTGACTTATAATACATTTAATATAATAGCCCTTGGGACATTAGTAAACAAAAGTAACAGGAAGAAACTCGGACTCCTTCTATTCTTCCCTGAGACCAATCCATGACCCCTTGGCAGAAAAGCAGAAAGAGAGTGGCTGGTGAGAGTCACCAGCGTAAAGGAGCCTTTGACCTGTGTTTGCTGACAAACTGGCACAATTTTTTAAAACAGCAACTCTAAATTTACTTCATGTTAAAAAAAAATTACATCTAACCCTGATCTATTCCTTTTGAAAGCACTTCGAAAGGATTTTTCTTGCTACACTAGCTATATTCAAATGAAAAATTAACCTGGAGTTGTTTCTTTCAAAATGAACTGCAAAAACAAAACAAAACAAACAAAACTGGAAAACATCTTTTCTGGTGGGACATCTCCATATTGAAAAAAGTAGTCTTTCCAATGGCCAATAAAAAGGAAAAATCTAGTAAGTACAAAAGCTGGTAAATAAAAGAATTACCAAAGAAAAATAATCTTTAAACAGTTACCCAAAATGCAGGAAAATATATAACAGCATAATAAAAAGGAATATTCACTACAGTTATTGACTTTTATTACCATTTGAAAATAGTTTTTTTGCCAATTGAGAAAATCATCCAAAGCAAAACTAAAATATAATAAAATAATTCCAGTTTAGGAAAGGAAACTGTTAATTTATTCCCTTAAACTATTCCTTCCCAAGCTCTCAATTCAACACAATAAATATTTTTGAGCACATACTATGTGCCTGCTATGTGCCAGACATCATATATATAAATAGACATAAATGAATATAATATAGATATATATAAAATCCAGATGGCCAGATAATTTTATATGTATATCTACATATACATATATGCACACACACAACGCACTATATATGAATAATATCCAAGCTAGCTCACTCATCTCTTCACTTTCTTTTCTTTCATAACTATTAAAATATCAATTGTCATTTTGATAAAAAAACAAGTGCAAGTCCAATGATACATCTAACTTACATCATTTCCTCTTCAAATTTACAATCATCTGGGCTACAGCAAATAATAGACATTATTATAACACTCTTATTTAGTTTTCATAAAAATGTATAGCAGAAAATTATAAGCATTAATATTAGGGCTTCGGGATTCATATTAAGTGAAGTCTAATCATCGTTTTTACATTATATTGCTATATTTTGGGCTAATTACATTCATTTATGTCTAAATACTAAAGCTATTACTCAATGGCATAATTGAATTGAAATCACATTGAAATATAAGATTTTAAAACCTTGGTCACATTGCCCACTACTACTTACAGTGCTGTAGCTCCTGCATAATTCCCTATGTGTAGAAATACGGCTACACACAAGTAAAAGGAAAGATTCAATACAAAAACCACACTAAAGCAATTTCAGTAAATAAGAGAATGGCAGGCACTTTCAAGTAAGATAAAGATGCTTTCACTATCTATAAAAATAAAATAAATTTAAATGAACTGAAAATATTGCTATTCCTAAAGTTATAAACTGATTTTTCCTTAAGAAAACTTCATATGTCAATTTAAATGCAATAAATTTATTATTGACTTCAAGTTTAGAAAACATCATTTCCATTATTCAATGTATTTACAATGCTCACAAATTCTTATTATGAGGTTAAAAATACTTAAAAAACAACAAGGATACCATTCATAATCCTACATTAAATAGTTTTTGAAAAAGTTTGGTCAAAATTTGACACTATTACCGTACACGAATAGCAGCCTAAAGGTCATTTCAATAGGAAATTTCAATAATTTTCTATACTTCTACATTTGCTTCAGATGTAATATTTCTCAGATACTAACATTACAGGAAAACCAACATATATGCAGGCATACTGTTCAAAGTCAAAAAATTTTTAGCATAGACAGAAAAGTATTGACAACTACAAAGTCACAATTTCCAACAAAAGCCAGATAATTACTCTGCTAGTATTACCACAGTAAACATAGTTTTTCAGATATGGTATCAGCTACTAAAAATTATTGTGTAAAAGATATTGGCCCATTTATTTTTAACCAGCACAAAAGTAATTTTTGGCAAAACTATTTTGTCTCTTAGATGGTGCACATTTTACTACTTTTCTACTACCACAAATTAAGACTCTTATACTAAATGTTACTCTTATAGAAACTGCCTGGAGAATAATCAAATATTCTGATTGCTAAGGGGAATACACAAGGAAACTTTGGGGTTATTTTGTACTTAACTTTCAAGACTTCAGTGTACAGTTTTTATTTAGCAAATACAATTCCTGTTTCTTAAATACTATGCTGCTTATATTTTTTTGCTAAAGTGTACTCCTATCTAAATGGTTGCAAAACATTTGGGAGTAAACTCCCCTGTGAACATAAAATATTTTGTTTGTTTCATAAAAAACAAAATAGGCCTTTAGGAAAAAAAACATGCAGTTAGGGACACATGACACTCAGTCATCATTTTAATCTATCCCCTCACTTCACAGGTGAGAACGTGGGACTCCAGTGAAATTAAACCACTCACTAAGCCCACTCAGCTGTACTAGAATTCAACCTCCAGACTCTTCGCTGATACCCCATTTCCCTTCAAATGTGGAATAATGCCAAACCACAATGCTAACTCGGTTACAAGCATAAATAAGATTCCACTGGCAATAATTAACTTTTAAATGCAATAAAAACATATCATGTTTCTCCTCAGACAACTGTTAATCAACAAGAACTTTTTCGTTTTGCTCTTTTATTCTCTTATTAGTTCTGTCAATCTCTGGCAACTAGAACAAATTTAAGGCTTACTTTTTTTTAAGCAGCATCTTAAAGCCATACATATTATTTCTTAATTTAGAGAAAAAAAATGCATTTTCTTAGGTTTGATTTTTGTCAATATTACTGTTTGGTACAGGTCCTAGGACAAAAGAAAATGTTTATTTTCTCTCAAACCAAGAAAATCTCAAACATTTGTGGTACCCATTAAAGATCTCCCAGTCTTCCAGTTAAACTAAATGATTTTGTTTTGTAGGAAATTGTATTTTAATTTTTCACTAAATGAACTTCAAACAACTGAGAAAAGAGTCTTATTTTTGTAGTCTGAATCACTTAATAGTTCAGACCATGGAATACAGCTCCTCTTCTTGGCTATACAAACACACTGGCTCTAGCTGAGGTCACCTCTCTTTCTATCTACCTACCTACCAAGTTTCTGTTACTCCCTGCGTACCGAATTACAGAGAACATCAGTACCAACGTTCTGGCTCTCAAATCCTAAAGAGAGTAGGAGAGGTAAAGTATTACTGAAAACATACCTAAAGCATTCACAGCTATGGGCTCTTACCTAACATTTATGCTTGGATTCAAAATATTCTGACCACCTTAACAGCAGGTCTGCATTCAACCTACCTTTAAGCTGTTACTCTGCTTGGTGGTGACGCAAAATAATTCCTCTTCTACTGGAAAACTGGACAAGTTAACCTTATTTTGTTAGAAGGTTTTCACCAAAATTAATGAGATGTTCTTATGTGAAGAGGAAACAGCAATTTTAACAACAAAACTAGGTTTATTTATAGAGACATAACTGATTGAAAAAAAAATCCTTCTGTACTGAGACATGGTGTACGTGATCTCACCTTATGGGGAGTTTTTAGAAAACTCACTTTAGCTGTGGGTTATGTAAATATTTCTGTAAAATTCTATTTGAGGAACTTAAGGATTTATTGAACTTAGTTTTAACTCAAAAATAACCTATATTTTCTAACTAATTTTAGCAAGCAGCACCAAAATGTGAAGTAGATTTTTTAGTTAATATTTTGAATGTGTTCTTTTAAATTAACAACTTCTACATACAAAGGAGTAAACTCATCTCTTTCATTTATTGACCATCTATTCTATTCCTGTGTATGTACACAGCTTTTCATAGTTTAGAAAACTTTCATATACATTACTGAATTTATGTGCTGTGGTAATTAGAAAACTAGCATAATTCTTGCTTTCAACCATTTTCATAAAGAAAAATAAAATAGGCATAGAACAGAGAGATATAGGGTAATGATTAGGACAAAACACTTTAAAATGGAGAGTAAGTCAATAGAATGAATAGGAGAAATCTCAAAAAATGATTTTAAAGACTCTAATTCCTCAAATTGCCAATTTAGCCCACTTATCCAGGTTATTTAGATGAACAAAATGGAATTTCAGGCAGACCCATTTCAATATTGCCCTCCCATTGAGAGTTTCCCAACACAGGTTTATATCCTGCCAAACTACAAATCTGCTCCATATTTACAAAGGCACTTTGATTTCTTAGCCATCCATGCCCAATTTCTTCATTACCATCAATGCAAGCTTCTGTCACATGGTTCATTGGTATTTAAGCACACTACTTATACATAGCAGGTATAAACATATTTTTTTAAATTTGACTAGAATAATTTTGAAGGCAGACATGGTCTGGTTCGTAAACAGAAAAACAAGCATATTCTGGTTCTTAAACATCAATTAAAACAAATCATATAGAAAACGGAACAGCAAATATCAAGTTATAAAGAAGCTACAGGTCAGAGACTCTGCGACGCTCTCTGTGCAAGACTATTTTGACCACTGACTTTAATGAGGATGCCACCAATGTGCTGATTGAATGTATCTGTGACATGAACCTGAGAGGAATGATTTATTATGGCAACATGTTGAAAAGAGGATCCAAGAGAGCTCAGACAAGCTGACACAACAGGCCCAAACAAAAATGACCAAGTTTCAGACAGGTAAATGCAAATGTCTATATTCACTGCCCAGTTGTAGGTCAGTAGATACGTGCCATAAGGGGTTTTCATTGAATTTTAAGCTCCATGAGAATTTATGATGAGACATGTTTGATAAACAATAAGGCAAATGATAGTGGGCTCTGAAGTTAGTTTAATGTAAGCTTAGGCAATGGCTCCACTGCTATGCACTGGTTGGCTGATACCAGCAGTCTCATAATCAGTAATCATCATGATTCTGGAAAGGAACTTGATAAAATGGGACACAGATGAGGAGAGAGATGAGGGTGGAAAGGTAAGAATCACAGTATTAGTAAAACTAATAAGTATTAGTGTGTATTGAGCAATTATTATATGTCATGCATCATACTATGACGTTAACACAGATGACCTCAAATTTTGCAAAATCCTGTAAAGTAGGAAGTGTATCTGTCCTCATTTTATAAAGAGGAAAACTGAAGCTTGCACATTTTTAGTGACTTGTTCAGGTTCATCAGGAAGTGGATAGTAAAATGAGAAATTTACTTGAGGCAGTCTCTTGGCCATCTATTCACCCATCTATCCATCCAATTACTGTGACCCTAATTGCAGCTGGGGCACCAGAGCACCGGAATAGCAAAGAGAATAAGACAAGTAGAAGTCTCTGTCCTCAAACAACTTACATTCTAATGGAAGAAACTGATTGTTTAAAAGTAAATGGACAATAAAATAATAAAAAACTTGTAATAAGCTCCATGAAGGAAGGGAACAAGGTACTGTAAGAAAATAACAGAATATACATTAGTAGCCAGTGAAGTAGAGACACTGAATGGGAAACCAAAAGAAAAAGAGCTAGTTAGGCAAAAGAAGAGTGGGAAACAACACATACAAAAGATGTTTGTCCAAAGGCAGTGGTATGTCTGAGAAGCTAAAAGAAAACCACTGAGGCTCCAGTGAATGGACAGAGGAAGAGTGGATGGGAAGAGGTGGAAAGACAGGCAGTGGGGAAATTATGCAGGACCTTGCAAGCTGTAGAAAGGAGTTTGGATTTGTGTTTCTAGATGCAAATGGGAAGCCATTCCAAATTGCTAAATGGAAGAGCAATGCAATTCAATTCACATTTTGCTTTTGCGAATATGTTGAGTATGAACTAAAGAGGACATAACTTCATGAAGCTAATGTTGTGATAAAGAAAGATGATAATAAACTAATGAGTTAGATGTGGAGTAAAATAAAGCAGAAAGGGGGTAGGAGTACTTGGAAACTGGTTTACAACGTAAAACAAGGTAGTCAGGAAAGGGCTCACAGAGATGATGTCAGCGATGACTTGAAGGTGTTATTCTTGTGATCCACAGGATATCCCGGAGAACCCAGGTGAAGAGAAGATCAAATCCAAAGGCTCTGAAGCGGCTGTGGGGGCAGGCTGTTTAGCACCTTTAGAGTCAAGGTGCCTTTGACTCAGTAACAGCAAAGGCACCTTGACTTTGCCTTTGACTGTTACTGAGGTAGGAACCACTAGATGGCTTCAGGAGGGTGACAAGATCTGACATAGGTTTAACAGAATTTCTTGGGCCCTTATGCTGTGAAAGGGTTAAATGGGGAGAAGCAGGGAGCCCTGATTAAGAGACTACTGCAATAACACAGTGGAAGATGACAGTACCCTGAACTAGACGGTAGCAGTGGATATATGTGAAGACGATATATGGGCAGCAAAAAAGCCTCTGAAAAAATACTCAATACCATTCATCACTAGGAAAATGAAAATTAAAACCACAATGAGATATCATTACATATTTACTAAAACAGCTAAATATAAAAGACTGATCAAACATTTTCGACACATATAATTGCTAAAATATGAATATCATTATAAAAGGAGTTATTCTCATCTTGGTTCTAAAACTTTCCATCAGACATAGCACAACAAAGACTGACCTAGGAGTGAGAAACTCGGTCATCTCATGTAGGTACTATCACTAAGTATCTGTGGCAGGCCTCCTCTGTGCTGAGTACCGGAGACACGATGAAGGGTAAGCTATGACCCAGACTTTAAGGACTCTACAGCCACTTCTGGCAAGTAATTTCAGTATTGTGGGGCTCTGTCTTTCCCTCCTCCTCTGTTGCACCCTCTTTTGCCCTCCAGGTACACACAGAATAGTGCCTCTGTGGCTCTGTCCCATTTGCCTGAACGGCCTTCACTTCCTACTCTCTTGCTCCCTCCAGATTGGGCTAAAATGTGACTCTGATGATATAATTTTTGTTTTCTAAAATAACAGCTTTATTGACATAATTCACACACCACAGAATTCATCCACCTAAAGTATACAATCGAATGGTTTTTAGTACATTCAGGAAATTGTGAAACCATTACCACAATCGATTTTAGAACGTTTTATCACCCCAAAAGAAACTCCATACCCATCAGTAGTCCCTCCCATTTGTCCCCAACTTCAGACCTGGGCAATTGCTAATCTGTCTCTCTCTATAGATTTGCCCATTCTAAACACTTCATATAAATTGAATCATATGTTATCTTTTATGACTGGCTCTTTTCTCCTAACATAATGTTTTCAATTCTAAGTCTATCATGCTGTAGAATGTGTTGTTACTTCATTCTTTTTTACTGCCATGTAATATGTAGGCATGTATATACACACACCCTACATTTTATTTACCCATTCATCAGTTGATAGACATTTGGGTTGTTGCCAGTTTTTGGCTACTATGAATAATGTTGCTATGAACATTCATGTAGAAGTTTTTGTGTAGCATGTTTTCAATTCTCTTGAGCATAGAGCTAGGACTGGAATTGCTGGGTCATATGATATTTCTATGTTGAACATTTTGAGAAATTGCCAGAATGTTTTTCAGACTGTATGGCTTTAAATTCTACCTGCAGTGTATGGGCGAGTTCCAATTTCTCTACATCCTCACCAACACTTGTTATTATCTGTCTTTTTGATTACACTTATCCTAAATAGATGTGAAATGGTTTCTCACCTTGGTTTTGGTTTGCATGTCCCTGACTGATGATGTTGAGCATCTTTTCACATGTTTATTAACCATTTGTTAATAGTATAGTTATTATTAGCATATCTTCTTTGAAAAAACGTCTATTCAGGTCTTTGTCCATTTAAAAATTGGCGGGTCTTTTTATTATTAACTTGTAAGTGTACCTTACATATCCTAGATACAAGTCCCTTATCAGATACACGAGTTACAAAAAATTTTCTCCCATTCTATAGGTTGTCTTTTTTCTTGATAATGTTCTTTAAAAGTCAAAAGCTTTTAATTTTGGTGACATTCAATTTATTTTTTTCTTTCTATTCTTCTTTCTGCATTTGGTGTCATACATAAGAAACTATTACCTAATCCAAAGTCCCTAAGATGTGTGCCTACGTTTTCTTCTAAGAGTTTTAGAGGTTTAGCTCTTACATTTAGTCTTCGATCCATTTTGATCTAATTTTTGTCTACACTATGAGCGTAGGAACCCAAGTTCTTTTTTTTTTTTTTTTTGAGACATTGTTTCATTCTTGCTGCCCAGGCTAGAGTGCAATGGCGTGACCTTGGCTCACCACAACCTCCACCTCCTGGGTTCAAGCAATTCTCCTGCCTCAGCCTCCCAAGTAGCTGGAATTACAGGCATGAGCCACCACGCCTGGCTAATTTTGTATTTTCAGTAGAGACGGGGTTTCTCTATGTTGGTCAGGCTGGTCTCAAACTCCTGACCTCAGGTGATCTGTCCACCGTGGCCTCCCAAAGCGCTGAGATTACAGGCATGAGCCGCCGCACCTGGCCCCCCCAAGTTCTTTCTTTTACATGTGGGTATCAGGTTTAGCAAGCACCATTTGCTGAAAAGTCTGTTTGTTCCCTACTGAGTATTATTATCCTTGCTGAAAATCAATTGATTGCAAATACGTAAAATGTTTTGAACCCTCTCCCACCACAGTAGACCACACCCTCCACTGAACCCTCATCACATTGAACTTCCTTACCAGACTATAAGAGTTGTTAAGGGCAGTAAATATATTTCAATTTTCATTGTAATCCCTGTGCCTATTTGTCTG
Organism: Cacajao melanocephalus; assembly: GCA_963573385.1. Classification (NCBI taxonomy): domain Eukaryota; kingdom Metazoa; phylum Chordata; class Mammalia; order Primates; family Pitheciidae; genus Cacajao; species Cacajao melanocephalus. The sequence continues at coordinate 23,333 of CAUYLG010040327.1, read as the reverse complement.
CAACACATAATAGGTTATCACTATCAGTGAAATAAATGGATGCATGGAAATAAGCTGACTCACAGTCTAGTCATCTACAGAATGGAGGGGTGGACTAAGTTTTTAAAGTCTTTTTGACTCTTGGTGCCCACCAAGCCATTGCTCTTCATTATCTGAGGCCCCTCCTTCCATCCTTTATATGTGGCCATTGAAATAGGAAAGACTAAAGATTAAAGTTACTTTCATAAATTCCATTGCTGTGTGGATAAAAAGCATCTTCTGACAAATGCCGAGGTACATAAAGTTACTATTATGTATTATTATTACTTTTCAGACAGAGTCTTGCTCTATCACCTAGGCTGGAATGCAGTGGCATGAACACGATTCATTGCAGCCTTGACCTTCTGGGCTCAAGTGATCCTCCCACCTCAGCCTCCCGTATAGCTGGAACTATAGGCACATGACACCATATCTGGCTAATTTTTTTTTTACTTTTTTTAAGATAGGGTCACACCATGTTGGCTAGGCCAGGGATCAACAATCCTTCTGCTTTGGGCCTCCTGAAGTGCTAAGATTATGAGAGTAAGCCACCATGTCTAGCATGAAGTTATTCTTGACAATCAGCAGTGGCTGTATAGGAAAAGGGATTTTCACACCGGTAATAGTTTTTAAAAATTCATTATTGTGGCTCCCTTCTGAAAATCCTGATGCATTATATTGATAGATATGTGGTCATGTTTGCTTCTTCTGAGTTATAGTTTAAGGTGAAGCAGTGTAAACAGGAAAAAAAAAAACCCAATTCTTCTTAGCATAAATGCCTCTAGAATGTCTTCCTCTAAAAACTTTCCCATTTTCTCTTCCCACTTTTCCCCCCTACTTTTCTTTTCTCTCTTGTTTTTATAATGAAGGATAATTCTAGTATCTTTCTCGCTCTCCTAGCCATTGAAGTAAGTCTATGTTATGTCAAATTCAGCATTGAGATACTTCAAAACTTCAGATCCTGCTCAAGAAAAATCAGCAAGTCACACTAAGGTTATAGATTAGTAAGATATATACAAAGATATATGTCTACATATAGATTTAAAAATACATACAGATATCTGATCCATTACATTAGTCTGTGTTGACTTCACCTTTAAGATGAAACATGTCTAGTTCCTGTTATATAAAATCTTGCATGGCTTAAATCGCTATACACACAGTGGACCTTCAGTAAATCATGGAAGAAACACTGATCCTCCTAAAGTCTTATGATAAATTTAGTTGAAAATGACACCCTAAAGTTTGTAATGCAAACTAAGATATGACAATCACCTCTCTGTATGAGTGAATTCAGATTTCTTTGCAGAACATTCTAAGCAAGCTAAAGAAGAGTCCATACCAGGCACAGTGGCCCAGGCCTATAATCCCAGCACTTTGGAAGGCAGAGGTGGAAGGATGGCTTGAACTCAGGAGTTCAAAACCAGCTGGGCAACATAGCAAGACCCTGTCTCTACAAAAAAATACAAAAAGAATTAGCCGGTGTGGTGGCATGCACCTGTGGTCCCAGCTACTTGGGAGGTGGAGACAGGAGGATCACTTGAACCCAGGAGGTCCAGGCTGCAGTGAGCCGAGATCGTCCCACTGCACTCCAGCCTGGGCAACAGAGTGAAACCCTGACTCTAAAAATAATAATATTAATAATAAATTAATTAATTAAAGAAGAGTCCAACAGAAAAGACAGCACTTGCAGTGATCTTTCAAGTAAAATAATTCTTTCCCTTCCATCTTGTTAAGATCTCCTTCAAAGTTTATTTTTACCTCCCTTGTTTCCTTGGCGGCCACACTTTCTATAAAGATTTGAGCATCCCTTGTACTTTAATAGGAACTTTCAATGACTGCTTGACTCATGAAGAAAGGCTAATACTACTACTTGTATAATTTATTAACATGGAGAGAGAGTGGGGGACAGAGAGAGAGAGAGAGAGAGAGAGAGAGAGAGTATCAGGACTTCAGTTGTAAGCAGAGAGATTTTATACAAAGAAGAATTTTCCGTTCCTATAGGGAACTCCAGAAATTTTCAGGGATGGCAGAAGGCAGGCCAGAAATAAAGACCCTGCAGCTTTCTTGCCTTTTTCCTAAATGTAAGTGTAACACATCCACTTAAGTACAGATGTTAACACCAAAAAGAGTTAAATTAACTTGACCATCTGTTAAGAAGAGTAATATGAAAAATCTAAACACCTTGCAACTCATTAACACTCACAAGCAGCCTCGAGTTATATCAGGAATCTCTGTGTATGGTAGTCTGTCTCACACTGAACTTTAGTGAGGGTCAGGAACATGCCGGGTATCTGTAAAACCTCTAAGAGAATTAAAAAATTGTTGTTGCTTTTATTTGGATGATTTATTTCTAAAAGAACCCCCAAAACAAAATCTTAAGATGATCATATTCTAGGTCATCTGTGCCCAGAACTGCCACAGCTTTTCACTCCACGTTTGCATTTACGAGGGCACCAAGTGAAAACAAAGGGTGAAAGCATTAACGCTGTGTTTCTGTAATGGGAATCTACCAATGTATTCCTGATCATCCTAAGTTCACAAACCTAAGAAACTCTGGCCGAAGGGTTTACTTTCACAGGTCTTATAAAAGCTGGCTACTCCCCTCAGAATACTACCTTTGAAAGTTTGCCATGCCTCAAATCTTTCCAGTAGAACTGAAATTTTAATTCAGAGTGGGGCTTTAATCCTTGTTGCAAATTAGATGACTCTCTTGTAAGTAAATTTAACTCTTTACAAGGCTAGACATTTTATTTTTCTATTACCAATCATAATGAAAATATCTAAAATTGCAGATGACAGTCAAAATTCATTTTTATAATCTTAGCCAAAGTGTCATTTATATAAAATGAGAATGAATAACTGAAAAATGCAGAATAAAGCTGAGGCTCCAGGCAATTTCTATTGATTTTATTAATGTTTAATTCACAATTAAGAGGGGCAAAGAAATATTTCCTATGTTTCTAGAAATATAAGAATTGAGAGCTAGAGAAAACCTTTGCTACCACTTGTCCAAGCTTCTCAAGTCACTGGGAAATAAACCTAGGCTCTGAGAGGTTTGCTCAGGAAGTCAGCTGGAAAAGCCGAATCATAAAGTTAAGTCTTTGTACTCACAGTCCTTAGGTAAAGTATGTATGTTTACCTGTCTGTTCTGTGTGTCACCTTTCATCAAAAGTCATGTGCTGATCTTCCACAAATCATCAAGATAATTGGCAATTCTTTCTTCCTGGGAAACCAATCCTATATGACTCTAACACTGTTAATAAAATGACATTTATTTTATCTGAAATTTGAAAGATCTAAAAATGTTCCTATCACATAAAAACTAATACAAAGAAAATAAAAAACATATCAATATATTCCCAAACTATAACATGACTTCTATGCCTGACTGCAGGGCATGCAGTATATTGTAAGCATACATTTATATTGGGATTCTGAGTGTTATTGAAACCCATTTTCTATGGGCAATCTATTATAACAGAGAAGTGGCACTTGAAATGTGGAGGTCAGTTATACAAAAATGCTATGGAATCAAAAGACTCACATGTTCTTGAATGTGCCCTCCCTTCTCACCCCCATTCCTTTACTCAAGCTGCCATGTCGAACCTTCCAACCAAATAAACTTCTTCTTCTTCTATCTGCGCTGCTATGCTTGGCAACACTCGTTTTGTTTTGTTTTGTTTTGAGATGGAGTCTCACTCTGTTTGCCCAGGCTGGAGTGCAGTGGTACAATCCTGGCTCACTACAACCTCCACTTCCTGGGTTCAAGTGATCTCCTGTCCCAGCCTCCCAAGTAGCTGGGATTACAAGTGCATGCCATCACACCTGGCTAATTTTTGTATTTTTAGTCAATACAGGGTTTCACCACATTGGCCAGGCTGGTCTCGAACTCCTGACCTCAAGTGATCCACCCACCTCAGCCTCCCAAAGTGCTGGAATTACAGGCGTGAGCCACCGTGCCCGGCCCTGGGCAACATTCTAACCATCCTACAAGGATGTTATCTTTTCTCCTCCCAAATCCCCATACCTTTTGCATTTTGCTGATAGTTACTATGTTCTCTTTGACATACATTTATTGTCATACCTGATTTACATACTCCTTTCTGACAGAGATTCATTATAGCCCCACAGCGTGCACATAATATATGGTTATTGAATTAAAGCAACATATGAAGTTTAGGGGAAAAGGGACCTAAATCTGTCATACTGGCTGTTCTCAAAATCTAACTTACTATCATTTTCCCTTAAAAGTATATGTAAATGGCCACAGTAACATGATCACTATGAAGAATAAGGAGCAACACAGAAAAAAATCCCTAAGATAATGTTAAATGGGGAGGCCGAGGCAGGTGGATCACCTGGGGTCAGGAGCTCAAGACCAGCCTAGCCAATGTGGTAAAACCCCATCTCTACTAAAAATACAAAACTAGGTGGGTGTGGTGGCACATGCCTATAATCCCAGCTACCTGGGAGGCTGAAGCAGGAGAACTGCTTGAACCCAGGAGGCAGAGGTTGTAGTGAGCAGAGATTGCACCATTGCACTCCAGCCTGGCAAGAAGAGTGAAACGCTGTCTCAAAAAATAAAAAATAAAAAAAGATAATGTTAAATGAAAAAAGCAAAAACCAAAACTAGGATCTATCTATATTTGCAAATATTATAGATGCATATGGACAAAAAGTGGAAGGTAAAACAGAAAAATAAAAACAATTTGCACTGTTGGGTGATGGTATTACTGGCTTCTGTTAATGTGCTTATGTTTATACACGAAATGTTTTTAAATGCATACATATGTAGTAATGAGTAATATTCATATTGGCTATTGGTACTAATATTTCTGGACTATAAAGAAAAAGAAAGCATGTGTAGTTATCTTATGTCTAATGTCTGTTGGCTTGTTGGCCTGCATGGACACATTCAAAGAACTGCCACTTCCTGGTAGCTAACAGAACTGCAGAGTTGGTACCTGAGAAGACACTCTGCAAAGCTGGCAGTTGGCTGGTGAGTCAACTTTCATAGTCAAAGCAAGCAAGCAAAAAATGTTCAAAGAACCAAAATACATGTCATCCACTGAAACTGAAAATATAGCAAATATTACATTTCCTCAGGACACACAGAAATATTCCTAGAGTCCAGTTTATAGTTTTATATTCCTATCGAAAGACATTCTTTTCTGAATGTTCCTCCTAGAAGGCATATTATTTCTAAGACAGCATGTTTTGTTTCCTACTTATAATCTTACCTTTTAAATAGGCCTAAATTGCTATTTTCAGATGTATTGTTTCTGCTTATACATTTGATTTTTTAAAATAAATTATTATGTTGAATGGCATTATCATCTTTGTTGGAAAATCAAATGACAAGTAGAAATTAATAGATTCTTTTTTGAGCACGTTAATTGAAAACAGTGTTTCTGAGAATGAGGTATACATACACTGCCTCAGAAAGCAACTCCCTAAATGCCCTAATGATCTCCAACTTGGTATTCTTCACTGGATTGATTTGGAACTGCTCCTTTACACAGAAAAATTGAATTAAATATTTTTTACTGCTAACTTTCTGATTTTACCAACATAATGATGATTTTAAATGAAGGAAGTAATTTGGCATCGCGTTTTAGGAAAATAGCAAGTTCAATCAGTAAGTTAGACTTTTATTAAATGGATATATTTTAAATTATTTGCATAATCCAATGAATCCTACTTGTCCCATTCAAGCATCATCCAAGTCAAGAACAAAAGAGGCTGATCTATTAGACATAAGGTGAGGATAAAGAATTTTCTCAGAACTCTTGGTTAGGCTGTGATAAGAACACAAATTTATCTAAGTATGCTGAACAATGCTTTAGGGCATACTTAGAAAAGATGCTATAAAAAAGCTTTATTGCATCACACACATGGAACCAGATTCTCCCTCTCATGGGCTGTAGCCAGCACGAAGTTCACACTACATTAATTTGCACTTGTCGATATGCTGCTTTGCAAGTATTCTTAAGGCATGTTCAGATGTGTACTGTGACTCCTCAACTAGAACATAAACTCCCTAAGGGCAGGACCTGGGTCTCCTAGTTATAACCCCACAGTGTCTAGCATACTGGTCTGGGTAAAGCAAGCCCTCTGGAACTGCTGTTGTCTTAGTAAGGAGCGAGGACGAGAATGTGCTAAGCCTACAGACTGAAAGAGGGTGTGAAGAATACTGGAGAGCATCTCTGTCATCACCAGGACCGAGTGATTACATGTACCAAAGCCATGCCCAAATGGCCTCTCTCCCAGTCATTTTCTAGAGGGAGAAGTGAGACTGCAGGTGATAGCTGGATAAGTTTCTTAAGTCTGGCTCTCAAGAAGTCATCCATTATCTTAGCATATTCCCCAAAAACCTTCTGAAAAAGAGTACACAGTTTTACAGACACAAAGCAGAGAATAGAACGGAACAGGATTTTACTTTAATCTGTAAGTGCTAGGTTTCAAGTAGAAAAGACTAACACTGCTGTTATCCACTTTTAAAAGATACAACGATGTATTTCTAGGATGCTTCCAGAATCAAATAGAAGAAGACTGGACCTCAGAGGTCCATGAGCTGGGTAAATCATATTGCTGCTATTATTTAAAACTAAAAATTCCAGGGAAAAGGTTCCATGGCCTGTGGCAGCAATTGCAATCTTCTTACTGTGAGAAAATTCTTGTTTCAGGCTATTGTGACTTCTAATTTTGTACTTAAATGCCTTTGTTCTTGTTCTGTCCATACTGAAGATTCAAATCGGGTGTTTAACTTTTTCCTTGAAATAATCTGTCAAACCCTTGAAGACATAAAGCAATATTGCAGTCTTCTCCAGGTAAAAGGTACAATTCTTCAACTTTTCTTCATTGCTTTTATATTTCTCTAACTTTAAAAATGACTAACTGAGGCTGGGCGCAATGGTTCACATCTGTAATCCCAGCACTTTGGGAGGCTGAGGTGGGTGGATTGCCTGAGCTCAGGAGTTCAAGACCAGCCTGGGCAACATAGTGAAACCCTGTCTCTAGTACAATACAAAACAAAACAAAAAAACAAAGTTAGCTGGGCGTGTCAGCATGCACCTGTGGTCCCAGCTACTCAGGAGGCTGAGGCAGGAGAATCGCTTGAACCCAGGAGGCGGAGGTTGCAGTGAGCTGAGATCGCACCACTGAACTCCAGCCTGGGCGACACAGTGAGACTCCATCTCTAAAAAATAATAATAAAATAAAAGGACTGACTTCTAGGGCTTGCAGGCCTTCTTCTCCTTTCCATACACAAAGTCATACAATATAGATGCACTTCTTCCAACAGCCTAATTAATTCAACTGAATTTAGGTGATAATTCCTGTGTTGCTACACTCCATCCTTAATGTCAGCGTCCAAGTGCTAAATCACTGCTGTAGATATGAGCAACCCTCAAATCCTTTTTGCCCTCATTCTTCCAGCCAAAATTTTCAGATCTATTTCTTCTGGAGGTACTCCACCCTAAATATTTGCTTTGATTGCTCCATGAAAGTCATTTCAAACCTCGATGTTTTCTACTCAATAGGAGCCACAACTCCAAAGTTATAATGTATACAATAGCAGTAAAAAAACAAACAAAGCTTCCTATGTCAGCCTTCTTACCTCTGAATAATAAAATTGGAACCAACCTAAACACAAAACTATAAATATAAATTAATACTGTGCTTATGCTTCCATCCAAGCCACCAGCAAGCCACTAGCAAGCCACGTGCTACTAATAAGAGAACACCATGATCACTAGTGATATGCTTACTTGGTAATGCCATTAGATTTTTAAGAGACCAAAGACGTGACACATTTGTTGTACTGCAAAATACTCCAAAATCATTGCTATTTAAGATACATGGGTCTTCAAACTCAAAGCTCAGCATTCTAGTAAAGCAGAGGAAACTTAAAAATACAGTTGTGTTTCTATATTCAAGGTAGGGATTGGCAACTTTTTCTGTAAAGGTTCAGACAGCAAATATTTTAGGCTTTGTGGGCTACATGGTCTCTATCACAACTCCTCAACTCTGCTGTTGTAACAGGAAGTAGCAATAGGCAATACGTAGACAAGTAGGTATGGCTGAGTTCTAATAAAACTTTATTTGTAACATAGACAGCAGGCCAGATTTGACCTATGAGCTGTAGTTGGCTAACACTTTCTTATGAATACTGGGTACATGAGCATACTGAATATGCATATTTGTCTGTATATGTAAGTGGGGGTATATACACATATATTAGCATGCGAAATCTCCATTTGTTCATTCCTGTGGTCACGGCAGTTTCTTGGGCACATGATCAGTGCAGTCACACGTGTGCTGTTTAGAAGGGCCCTTATACTTGCATTTTCATACTCTGTGATCAATGTCTTGAAATGATTAGCAATAGAATTGTGTTTTGCAGGTGTACTCTGATGGAACAACGGAGACTGAACTCCTATATGTGGTCTCATCTTTCTACTGCCTCACTGCAGCCCTGGGCAGTTCTCAGAAATATACTCCTCTCCACCTTCTTCAGTGCCAACCCTGCCCCGCTGCTGTTGCTGCCCTCCACCCAGAGTGGACCAGGGCATGTCACTGGGAGAGGTGTGTGTCTTTTGCCCCTGGCAGGATCCTGAATGTGTGTTTAGAGAGGACTGAATTAAGTGTGCCCATCCCTGGCATCTTAGAGCAGGACAAGGAGGTAATAATTCCTGCCCCAAGCTGGCAGCACCACAGCACACTCAGTGGATTCCATGCAGAGTCTCTTTCCCACCCCTGATCCAGACACCAAATAGGTTCCAGTATGGAGACTGCAGTCTCCCAGGGGTCACCTGTCTGACCTCCTTGGGGTGGGGGAGAATGATCTCCCTGCTCCATGCTGGGGTATGGTGTAGGTCCTGCGGCTAGAAGAAGGAAGAATCCAGAAGCTCATGGGGCACCTGTGGGGTCTGCACTTCCCCATAAGTATCATCCCTATGCTGGAAGAAGCCTAACATCAAATAGCAAATAAAATATGGCATGTCCAGTCTGGGCTGGTGAGGGAGGAGGGGCAAGGAGAGAGAGACTGAAGAAGAAAGGAAAGCGTTTTATATTTTGGTTCTTTTTAGTGTCACTTCTTTCCTGCTTTCTGAACAAAATGGTCCTGTATTTTCACTTTGCACTCGGCCCTAAACAAAGGTTGGAGGCTGTAAAAAATCATCTTCTGAGATTCATTTACTGAAAGGGAAGTTGACAAAAAAATTCTACCTATACATCACTCATTTCAGGTCAGCTAATCCTTGTAATGTTAGGGCTTCCTGTAATATTCCTAAATCTTAAATACAAGGCTCTGAAATTGATTATGTATTTTGGGTTTCAGATTCTCTGAAGCTCCTTTTGGGATATGATTATCAGGAACGCAGCACGGTAGCCACTTCCCTCAAATTTACACCTCTTTAGAATGATGATGAAGCATTTTATAAAAATAAACCACCATCAAAACATTATATACAAAATTTAACAGACAACAAAGAAAGATGAAATTTTACTAAGAGTTCTATTCATTTCCTATTAAAAAGGGTAATACTAGATCATTCTAACATACAAAAACATACTTGTTTTCCTAATTTGAACAAACCAACTGTATAGCAAACATTTTTGAGAGAAATAAATGTGAATATAGGCTGGGTATAATTTGATATTAAAGAATTATTGTTAACATTGTTAGGTGTAATGACACAGTGTGTAAAAATATCCTTCATAGACACACATGGATATTTATGAGTAAAATAACATAATGTCTGAGATTCATTTAAAATACTTCTCAAAAGAAGAAAAAGAGTAGAGGAAGATGACAGAAGAGAAGAAGAAGAAGCTGAAGAAGAGAAAGTGGAGCAGAAAAAAACATGACAAAGAAGATGAAGGTAACGATGAGGACAGAAGCTGAGAGAAAAAAAAGTGAGATCGATGGAATAGGATTGTGGAAGAGGATTGGCAAAATGATGAGTGTAAGTGATGGAAATGTGAAGATTCATTATAACATTCCCTTTACCCTCATATATGTTTTTAAATTCCCCTGATGAAGTGTGTGTGTGTGTGTGTGTGTGCGTGTGTGTGTAACCATTGCCTAAAAAGTTTTCCAATAAAAATCAAAGTGCATATTTCACATTCTCCTCCATACCAAATGCCTTTTTTTTTCTGGTACAAGAAGCATCCTCTGAGGCTGACAGGAATTCTCTAAGCTGAAGAGATACAAAGGAGTTGAGGGGAAGGATAATCCGCCCATCGGTTCTTGACACAATGTAAAGAAGAAAAGAAGAAAGTGGGTGGAAGAGACTGCCATTGTTACTCTCCTGACCTTTCCTTCTAATTATGCCAGAGTCAAGGCTCAGGTCACAAGGAAAATTATTTTGGTGGTCAACCATTTGCCCTATTTTGTATACATCAAAAAAGCTCTTGTTCTCACACATTCCAATCTCACAGTTTCCCACCTACTTTAAAAATGTATCAAGTGGTCAGATTCACTAAAATATGTATAAAATGACTACAGTATGAAGAACACCTTGCTTGCAGACCTACAGATAGTCTTCTTGTGGTGCTGAGTTGTAAGATACACAACACTTAAAAATTTAATATACTTTATATTATTGTAAGTATTTCAGATAAATGTTCAACATGCCCTGCTTTTAAAAGTTAAATGTAAATTTCTCTCTTGAGTGCAGATGGTGGCCAAGCAAAGCAGTTCTTTGGTCTTAGAGACAGAAGGTCAGGTCATGGCTGAAAGACCAAAGAACAATTGCTGCTTTGCTACTCCAAATCATCCACGGAATGAGACACCACTACTTTCTTTTCTGAAACTGTCTGTTCAATACAAAATAGTTAAAAAGAGTACCTATAAGATTTCCTCACATTCTGTCCAGGAAAAAAAAATGGTAACAAGCACATCACATCACAAACATCCTGTAACTGTTCAGAGGTTTTATTCCTAAAGCTGTGACCTCCTAAAAAGGCACATCTCTATCTTAAAACATATTGCTGTAAGTCATTATGAAAACTACTATTGTTTCACTATTATCAGAAAATGTTTACAAATGAAAAGTGCTCCTTATAAAATCCTGCAACTTTAGCCTTCATACCATCATGGGGTAACTAAAATGAGATTTAATACTGCAAATACCTCTAATATGGCGAATGCTTCTAAACAAGTTATTCATTTACAAGTGATATTATATTTTTACTGTTCCTGGCTTTTTTCCCTCTAGAACATTATAATGAAATTTTAAATAACTCGGAGACTCCCGATGTATTTTTCCAGTTAGTCCAAAATATTATGCTGACAGAATGCTGTAGAATAATACAAAAGGCATATGATAATGCCACTCAGTATGCCAATATGATTCCTTTTAAAAAAAATTACAGTACATCAGGAAAGAAAAGTTATCTGTGATAAACTTGGTAGACGAGGCCTTCAGTCCCTGATAGAAAGTATTTTCCATTCCACTATCAGGCACGCCCCCAACTGGATGAAATAAAATAAGTTTCATTATCTGCACATGTTAATAATGAAAAGTCTTCTGAAAATTTAAAACCCATTACACCACCATATATAGTGGTGCAAAGCAGAATTTTACTTTGGTTGCCAGGATTTTAATTTAGTACTAAGGATTTCAGTTATGACTAGAAAAGCTTTTTGTACTAAACTTTGTTATCACTTTCATTTTCAATACTTTTCCCAATTGTCTTTGCGTCATTTGTCGTAAAGAGTTAATTAGCTCAAAAGAGGAAATATGTTGGAAAATATGATGAAAAACCTCGAACTAGAAACATATTTTTTAAAAATTTGGAATGACCTACTTCTAAATTCTAAAACAATTCCTTTAAAATACTGACACTAAGAACCTAGTCTTATTATTTTAATTAAATAAACAACCTACTTTCTTGAATATAATGAAAACCTTCAAAGTCCTGTACTGTAACATAAAAATAGGAAATCAAAAGTGAGCCTATTAGAACTGCCTCGCTAAAAACTTTATCCCTGTTGTCAACTAAAATTGGAGTATCTACTTCATCTCAACAAAGACATAACATAAAACATCTGTTCAAAACTGAAATTGAAGTACGCAGCTTTGATCTCCTAACATTTCTAATGTCACTGTATTTAGGCTTCGTGAACAAACGTATTCATGGTTATCTTAGCTAAAACTGGTTTCACTCTGCCAACAATCAATTTGATTGACATATTTACATATCAACTCGTCTCATCTTACGAATTTTAAACTTTTTCATTTAAAATTGGATTCAAGTTGGCATCTTTCAAGAACTTTATGTATGTATATTTTAGGTTCAAACTGTGCATTAGAACATTTCTTTTTACTTTTGTAAGTAATAGATACACATATCCAAATGTATATTTATGACCTGTCAGATTGGAATTTTATATGCATGCTGTTGTATTCTCACCATTTCATGTGAAAGGTGATAATTTTAGGCAACTATAAAAGAAATTTTCTTAACAGTGTAAACTGAATCATCCCATTAGTCAGAAATAATACAAATAAATAACAGGAATAAAACAACATCAACTTGAGAAAGAATGCTACTTATATCTATAATTGCTGCAATTATGATGTGTCCTCTCTTACCTGATCTTTAATTTCAAGATCTCTGTTAGTTTTTGCTCTGTACTCTCTGTGCTCCTTTTCTGCCTCGTCTTTCTCCATGTTGGTTTTATTCAGCTGATAGCGCATTTCTCCACACACCTGTTAGATTGTAAAAACTGGATGATTACCTGCTGGAATCTACCAGGCAATGCCTGCAATTAGATCTTTTGGTGCCCCCTAGAGGTCATATAGATAAAATACAACAAAACTTTCCTACTAGAATATTCAAATGTAGCCTGTTACGATTCAGAAGCAACATCAGGGATTATTGATTTTAACAATTTCAAAGTACAGATAAATAAAAGCATAAGTAAGGAATCTAAGTAATGTACCCAAGATTATTTTATATAAAATAACAGTTTCAATTGCATATTATCAACCAAAATGCACTATCATCTAACTTTTTAAATAGGTAAAGTTAGTAGTTAAAATGTTAAGCTATGTTATTATTCATTCACATGGTTATGGTTAAATATTCACTCTATATTATAAAGGTTTCTTTTAAAGACTTCATCACTTATGCCCTTTAAAAAGGAAATGTATAAAGAAATTTTTCTCTGCTAATAGACATACTATTGATATTTAGATCTGTAGTATCCAGCATTTACTGCAAGGTTTGCAGATAATGTCATCTTTCATACACAATCCCAGGTATTCAAGTCAAGGAAGATTTTTCCGGCAAAAAAACATAGACTGGAACTAAGCACACTATGCACTTATAACTGTAACATTCAATATAAAAGAAAAATATGCTTTTAAATGAAATAATTGTAATACAGCATCAATAACGAACATACATTGCATCTTAAAGGTGTTGCGTATTATCCTTTATACTTGACACTAAGAACTTTGTTTTATTTATTTTTTCCAATCTAGGGCTGCTACAGACACAGACATATATTTGAAAAGTGTAATTAGCAGATAAAACTAAACAAGCAAATTATGGGCCTTTTGAGATAACTGAGAACCTATAGAGAGTTCAATTAATGTACAAGTCTGCTAAGTTTGCTTCTAATTTACAAATATATGGCTCTTAAAAATAATATATTATCTAATGGTTATGCTTTCTTGAAACTTTTCAATTTTGATATTTCCCCAAAAATGATGATTTTGGAAACTTTGTAAGTCAGTTTCATCATTACTGCGGTATTAGAATACACTACGGTATGAAACCTATATGCATTTAAGCTGGGCATGGCAGCGCATGCCTGTAGTCCCAGTTCCCCTGGAGGCTGAAGTGGAAGGATGGCTTGAGCCCAGGAGTTCAGGACTGTAGAGTGCTGTGCTAGTGCCTGTGAATAGCTACTGCACTCCAGCCTGCACAACACAATAAGATTCTGTCTCCAAACAAATAAAACAGAACCTAAAAAGTAATTTTAAAAATAATCTACATTTAAAAGCTATAGTGACAACACAGGAGAAAAAGTCAATAGGCTTCCTTCTCCCCAGCGGCCCTCAGAAAACTAGAACAATAATAAGGTTATTAAAAATTCTACTGGAAATTCAAATGGCTTCAACGTGTGTGAGTTTATTCTTCCCATTTCAAAAATTAGAAATTTATAAAAGTTATTAATTTTAAACCTAAATAAAATTAAAAATTCAGAGTGAGAGGAAAAAAATTAGAGGAGCCATACTTTATTTTCTTTCCCAATTCTTCAATATTCCTATGTATATCTAGGAATAAAATGGAATAAAATCCCCAGCTGACAATATCAGAAGACCACAATTATACAACTATGATGTTTAAAACCCAACACCAATACGAACTTATTATGTAAAAAATGTTTAAGCATCAGGTCTTATTTGAAATTATTTCATCCCTTAATTTTACTCCTAAAGTTCCCTGCTTTCCTACTTTCAGTTCAGCATTTGCTAAGTTTATCCACAATACTCAAATTCTATTTAATATTAAATTAATACATTAAATTGAACTAGAACTATATTATCTCCATGGAGGGAACAACTTCAAGGCAATTTAGTCTAATCACTCTTCTGATGCATAAGTCCTTTCAGATAGTTCTTGAGAGACAGTACCTCTTTGCTGTACCACATTTCAACTGAAAATTGTCTCTCTGTTATCAACTGAAAATTGTCGTATCATAGCTTCACCCACAAATCTAGGTTAAGCATTTCTATCCTTCTGAACTAATTTCTTCAATTCCACCCCATCTCCACACAAAAACATCATATTGATCGGCAAATTTGAGCTTCTTAAACTTCTACATTAGCTAATATGAATGCTTCAAAGCAAATGGAGAATTACAGAAACTCAAGGGGAAAATTAATTTTAATTACTGAATTATAAAGCAACAACGGCATTACAAATATGTCAAAATTTAGGAAAATACGTCAATAAAAGGCAATATGGAAAGAGTATTTTAAGCAAATCACCTGTGTATTTGGCAGTAAAAAATAAATTTCATTTATTACATTACACATGCCCATATTTGGTTTCTTAGTTTTAAAGCAATTAACTATTGAAATCTAGATGGACTACTAGTATTTCTTAAAATATGTACCTTCCATATTAATCATTGTCAGTAAAGACCATTAAACATTTTCGTTCTTGATTCACAAGCCCGTGACGCCCACAGCACAGACAATGTAGTATTTCAAAGTATAAAATAAGATCACGTAGTATTAGAATCTTTATTTTAATGACCAGGGCTGAAAAGGAATAGGAAGTAGAAGATTTTTTTATGTTAAGCATGACTTTTAAGTTGTAAATATGTGTCCTTGGCAATTATTGTAAACAGCAACCCTATGCTATCTATGGCAAAAACAAGGCATTCCTAATTAATTTAGAAAAATAAGGTTTATCAAATATTCAATAATTAAAGTAATGTAACTCTTA
Organism: Cacajao melanocephalus; assembly: GCA_963573385.1. NCBI lineage: Eukaryota > Metazoa > Chordata > Mammalia > Primates > Pitheciidae > Cacajao > Cacajao melanocephalus. Next base: position 7,838 of record CAUYLG010040327.1, on the reverse strand, counting down.
TTTATTTATAAGTCTGTCTCTGCCACTTAACCCTTAAGTTCTTTGAGGACATTACTTGTGTCTAATTCATTTCTGAACATGCAATACCCATTAAGGGCCTGCATACAGTAAATGAATGTTTGCTGAGTAACCATTAGGTAGCCTTTTATTATTCTTGAAATCACAAAACTTTCCTGCCCCAAAATTCTTCCTGATAACAATAAGAGCTTTGGACATTAGGGGAAAAAATTTTAAAGAAAATATTTCCTTAAGTAACTATTAAACTAAAATCTCTCTCTGTACCTTTGTGACATCCATTTCCCGAGAGGCAAGCTGACTTTGAATTTCCTCTAGTTGATTAACAGCTGAAATCTTTTCCTTTGTAACCTTTTCCACCTGAGCCTCCAGTTGGGCAATATTCTGAGACAGGAGCAACATCTGTAAGGGAAAACAAAGTTCCTAAACAATAATGTCATTTGACAAAACAAATACTAAAACTTTCTTGAATTAATAGCGTCTCAGTATAATCACTGCCATTCTCTGTGGATTGGGTATGTTCATTTCTCTACCTCCTCTATTCACCTATGCCCAGTGAATTAAAATACGTACTTCTCTCCTACTTCTCTACTATTCATTCCCCTGACCACTAACCTCATTTTGAAACATGTAAAACAAGATGATAAAATCAAAGTTTTGGCTGAAACCCTAAGGTGACAGATATTGAACACCCAAGTAAGTTATGGAACAGAGCACCATAAATACATTCAGAGGAGATGCAGAAGAATCAGACAACTCTTAAAGCCTTCTTCCACATGGAGGGCATAAAAGGAGTGATTGGAAGAGTAAAGAGTGAAGAAGTTATTTAGGAGAGAGCAACTGATCTGCTGTGACTCCCACTACCCTTCCCTCCACACCAACAAAGAAGAGGCTCTGTGAAGTTCCCTTTGTTGGTAAAACCCCACCTATCCTTCCCATTATCTGGTTCTCCCTCATTTCTCCGATAGGTTTCAGCTCAGCCATTATCTCCTCTCCTCCAGGAAGTCTTCCTTGATTCCAGTACCCAGCACAAAATAGGCAGCCCCTCTCATGTTCAGGGTTGATATTCAGCTGTCCCAGTGTGCTCTGGGACAGCTATGCCTGTTGCTTGTAGCCTGTGTCCATTCTCACTGATTGTTTCCCATGCTGTAGTGATTAATATTTTGAATATCACTATGGCGTGTGCTCCTAAATCTCTGTGTATATACCTCCGTCACACCCTAACCTCTGCATACCGCTTCCACAGTACTCATCCCACTGTTCTGAGCTGTTTCCTCATTCGAGAATGAGGATGTTCTTCAAGAGGTACCAAATGTTTGATGAATGAATAATTAATTAGAATAAATGGCTTTCCAAGGGACTCTACGGATATTAGGTTCTCAGTTTTTCTTCTCAAGATTAGAAATACTTTCAAGATCTTAGGTTTATTCTGTATAGCTTTCATTTTGCAATTACATTTTGTTCTGTTCCAGGAAGTCAAAATTTTCTAGGTTCTTAACTTCCTATTTGTACTGGCATTTTTTAAAATGTAAAAGCAGCAAAACATATAGGAATACCTATCAATTTTTATCTGGCAAAACAAGAACTGCTGACAAACTTTAAATAATGATGTTTAAAATTTACCATCGTTGTTTGAAATTTACCGTTCTACACTGATATGGGTGTGAATTCAGTTTTATAACTAAAATCAGTTACTAAAATTATGTGATAAAATCAACACTGAACCAAAGGGTTAGTAAATTAAGACCCTTACATCAATACAATGAAGATAGGTGTCTGCCTATGAAATACAGAACTAAAGTTGACCCTATCAAAATAATGAGCCTAGTAACTATTTTCTAATTTAGGCAGATGTATTAATTAACTTTTCTGAAGATAGCAAAGAATTGTATATTTGACTTGTGGTTATTTACATGCCCCTATATAACATGTGGTTATTTACAAATCTAATTTTCACACACAGTTAATTTTACTAATAACAAACTACAAAGCATTCTTGGGCACATTACAATTTAAACCTAAAGTTGAAAAGGAGTTAAATATGACAAATCAAAAACATCAATTTAATTTCTTAATCTAAAATTTCCAGTTCATGAGCATATATATTATGAATGTGCAATTATAACTTTTCTGGAACCACACAATAGAAACAAACTTTAATTACCAGCTACTAAAAATTATATTTATTTATGTGGACACACATAACTGATGGTAAACATCTTAACACTGTATGGTTTTTGAAGTAAATATACTGACATTTATTTTGCTAATTATAAATTCTAGTCCATTTCTCTTATAAAGCATGTCACAAATCTCTTCCTTATGATTCCTCCCTCTGCCACCCATCATTTCCTTCCTTTGCCCACTACCTGTCTGCTACCTCCTGTCACCCACTTTCTGAGGTCTCCCCTCCTGTTGTCACACCTTCTTTTTCCCCACGCCCACCATCTGGAAGTCAACATTACACGGCAGGAGCTTCTCCATCCACATCTGTTGCAGAGCCAGAAGTAACACAGACACAGCTGCAACACTGCTGGATGTCCAGGACGTTGACATCAGGTAAGTCCTTTAAACTTTGACAGGGGCAAGGAAGAGACAAGGACACCCAGGTTGGGAGAGGTTGATAGAAATTTCTGCAGAGCAGTCCCTAGTGTATTGAACACGGTATGAATCTGTATACTCCCCATACAACAGATACAAGAATTAAGGATTTTCACAATGAATACTGTCAAGGAAAGCAATCGAGAAAATGTGAGGACCTCAGGAGGTGCTCGATAAATATGTGATCAATGACTGAATGAACTGACAAACCTGAGTGCTCAGTGCAACCGAGGGCCATTATTGAGGATAACACACAAACTCACAGCAAGTGCCGGAGGAATGATTCAAACCCGTGTAGGTAGAAGGCATCTGTTCTCCTACAGCTTCACACACAAATGGAATTTTTTAAAAATAAGAAAAGTAAGGGAGAAATAAAAAAAAATACGTGAAAAGAAAGAAAGAATATCTATAAGTTTCACAAGTATTACCACTGGTAGGAAAGCAGGAGTGCTTATTCCAGCACTAACTTTAACTACCTGGCACTTACAATGTTATGATTAATTGGTCAGTCACCCTATTAAATTATGTTCTTACCACGCACAGTGGCTCACCCCTGTAATCCAAGCACTTTGGGAGGCCAAGGCAGGTGGATCACGAGGTCAGGAGCTCAAGACCAGCCTGGCCAACATCGTGAAACCTCGTATCTACTAAAAACACAAAAATTAGCCAGGCGTGGTGGTGCACGCCTGTAATCCCAGCTACTCAGGAGGCTGAGGCAGGAGAATCACTTGAACCCAGGAGGCGGAGGTTGCAGTGAGCTGAGATGGTGCCACTGCACTTCAGCCTGGGCAACAAGAGCAAAAAACTCCATCTTAAAAAAAAATTATATTCTTGTGTTGGGCAGTATGATACATATTCTCTCTTTAAATCCCCTGAGAAAGGTTGGGTGCCGTGGCTCACGTTTGGAACCCTAGCGATTTGGGAGGTTGAGGCCTGAGGACTGCCAGGAGTTCAAGACCAGCCTGGGCAATATAGTGAGACCCTGTTTCTACAATATTTTTTTTAATTAGCCAGGCACAATGGCACATGCCTGTAGTCCTAGCTGAGGCAAGGGGATTGCTTGAGCCAAGTAGTTTGAGGATATGATGAACTATGATCACACCACTGCACTCCAGCCTATGTGACACAGTGGGACCCTGTCTCTAATAAATAAATAATTAAATCCCCTAGAGAAGGAATTATATTGAATTAAGTTTCATTTGAAAAAATGAGATTCAGAAAATGAAGTAACTTGTCCAAGTTCATTCAAACTAATAAATAAAGGATAAAGCTGGGCTTTACAAAAAAGTTTATCTGCTTTTACTAACACAAAGGGCCAAGAATCGATGCAATAAGGCTCCTTCTTTCTTTCTCTAAAACAAGAATAGCCACAAGTTACAATGTATTCAATGCCCACAGTAAGTCAGGCATTACATTAGATATTATCTAAACATTATCTCAATCCTATCAATTATTTGATATTATCAACTTTATTTACTCCTCTGAAACTTAGAGAGGTTAAGTGAATTGTTCAAGGTCACAGAAAGATTAAGTTGGATTCAACTCGAAATCCTTTTCCTCCAAAGCCACTTTCTGCCATTTCCTGGTGAGAGCTGGGACCTCAGTGCTACGACCACTGTCAGCTCTTTATTCATACATCTTTATTTAAAGCAGGATCTTAAGATCAAATGTGAGCAAAGGCTTACTAAAGACAAAATCAACTTAAATGACTCTAGCTTAGAAATGTATGGTATCGAATAGAGACCCAGAAATAAAGTGGCACACATATAGCCATCTGATCTTTGACAAACTTGACAAAAATACCCAACGGGGAAAGGATTCCCTATTCAATAACTGGCTGGGTAGCTGGCTAGCCATATGCAGAAGAATGAAACTGGACTCCTACCCTCCACCATATACAAAAATTAACCATTCTGGGTGTTTCCTATATGGGCTTTGGGAAAGAATTTATGACTAAGTTCTCAAAAGCAATTGCAACAAAACCCACAAACTGATGAGTGGGACCTAATTAAACTAAAGAGCTTTTGCACAGAAAAAGAAATTATCAACAGAGTAAACAGACAACCTACAGACTAGGAGGCAAAAAATGCAAACTATGTATCAGACAAAGATCTAATATCCAGAATCTATAAAGAAAGTCAACAATTGAACAAGCCGAAAACAAATAACCCCATTATAAAATGAACAAAAGACATGAACAGACACTTCTCAAAAGAAGACATACAGATGGCCAACAAACATATGAAAAAACTGCTCAAGATCACTACTGAATGATATGGTTTGGATTTCTGTCCCTGCCCAAATCTCACATGAAATTGTAATCCCAGGGTTGGGGGAGGGGCCTGGTGGGAGGTGATTGGATCATGGGGGCGGATTTCTCCCTCACTCTTCTCATGATAGTGAGTTCCCAGAAGACCTGGTTGTTTTAAAGTGTGTAGCCCCTCCCCCTGCTCCCTCCTCCTCCTGCTCCAACCACAGAAGACATGCCTGCTTCCCTTCCACCATGACTGAAGGTTTCCTAAGGCCTCCCCAGCCATTCTTCCTGCACAGCCTGCAGAACCGTGAGCCAATGAAACCTCTTTTCTTTATAAATCACCAGTTTCAGGTATTTCTTTATAGCAGTGTGAGAACAGACGAATACACTAATCATCACAGAAATGCAAATCAAAACCACAACGAGATGCCATTTCGCACCAGTCAGAATGGCTATTAATCAAAAGTCAAAAAACAACAGACCCTGGTGAGGCGGCAGAGAAAAGGACAGTTCTACACTGATGATGGAATGCACACTAGTTCAGCTGCTGTGGAAAGCAGTTTGGAAATTTCTCAAACAACTTAGAACTATCATTCTACCAGCAATCCTATCATTGGGTATATATTCGAAAGAAAACAAATTGTCTTTCCAAAAAGACACATGTACTCACATGTTCACTGCACCTCTATTCACAATAGCAAAGACATGGAATCAACCTGGGTTCCCATCAGGAGTGGACTGGATGAAGAAAATGTGGGACATATACACCACTGAATACTATGCAGCCAAAAAAAAAGAATGGAATCAGGTCTTTGGCAGCAACAGGGATGCAACTGGAGGCCACAGTCCTAACTGAATTAATGCAGGAACAGAATATCAAATACTGCATGTTCTCATTTACAAGTGGGAGCTAAGCATTAGGTACTCCTGGATATAAGATAGCAACAATAGAAACTGGGGATGACTAGAGAGGAGACGGAGGGAGGCAGGCAGGGGCTGAAAAACTAATTACTGGGTATACTATGCTCATGTAGTAGGTGACAAGATAATCTGTAAGTCAAACCTCAGCATCATGCAATATACCCAGCTAAAAAACCTGCACATGTACTCCCTTGGATGTAAAATAAAAGTTAAAAATAAATGAATAAATGATAAATAAAAAATGTGCTGCATTTTTGTCACCACCTTTATTCATGGAACAACTGTCAGCGGAAGAGAGAGGTTCTGTCACATACGAAAGCACCTGGAGCACTGCCAGGCACACTGCAGCCTTCATTCTTCCTTTCTTATCAGGAATCCTCATCAGTATACTTCTAAACTACTCAGCAAGGCAAATGTTTTCCAGCAAACAATCAAAAAATAAAAAATTCCTAGGTGTGAACAATAGCTGGTCTTTGCTATTGATACCATTCTCTCTCTCACACAACACTCAATTCACAGCTTCATCTCCCTTCCACATCTTATTCAGATTGGTTATAGGCAGCATTCCTTCCTCCATACTCTGCGTTTCTAAACCCTGCCTATTCTTGGAAGCTCAGTTAAAATGCCATCTTTTTCGCAAAGCCTTCCATGATCTCTTGCAGACAATCAGTTCTGATCCTCTGAACTCTCAGCATTTTAGTCGTACCTTTCCAATGGCATAGGGATCTTTTTCTTTTCCTTGTTAATTCATTCCTTTCATTCATCAAACATATACTGAGCACATTTTATAGGAGAGGAATGTGCCAGGAAATGAGGATGTTAGATGCAAAGGACTCAAACTGAACTAGGGAAGGCAAACTATTCAACAAGAAGTTGTAATAAATTGAGTTATAGGAGACCATAGTAGAGGATCCCAATTCAGATGTAGGAGGCTCTGAGAGGAGGTAGTACCAAGAAAAGCTCTGGGCCAGGTAAGGTGGCTCACGCCTATAAGCCTAGCACTTTGAGTGGCCAAGGAGGGTGGATCTCTTGAGCCTAGGAGTTCAAGATCAGCCTGGGCAACATGGCAAAAACTTATCTCGACAAAAAAATACAAAAAAATTAGTGGGGCATGGTGGCACACGCCTGTAGTCCCAGCTACCTGGGAGGCTGAGGTAAGAGGATTACCTGAGCTCGAGAGGTCGAGGCTGAGTGAACCACAACCACCCCACTGCACTCCAGCCTGGGTGACAGAGTGAGACCCTGTCTCGAAAACAAATAAACAAACAACTCTGAAGAATCAGTTAAAGAGAGCAGAGGAAGATTCCTCTAGGCAGGGGACAAAGCACATGCAGAATCCTGAACTGAAAAAAAACAGTATGGAAGATGGGCGTATTTTCACGTGTGGGGAAGTACAAGTAGGCCAGTCAGTGTGTTGAGGGTGCAAAGAAGAAAAAATGAAGGAACATGAGACTGGAGAGCCAAAGAAAGAATATTGTAGAGTCGTTATGCTATGCTAAAGGATCCTAAATTTTATCCAGGGTTGCAGGGAGACGTGAAAGGATTTTAAAACAAGAGACTGACGTATTGAGATGTTCACTTGAAAAGGATCATCCCAGCTATGGTTTGGACAACAGATAGAAAGGAGGTGAGGACACCACAGGGGCTCTAGGAACCACCCAAGGATGAGACATGGGTAGCAGCAGGGTGGAGAGACAGGGCAATGTAAATGCTTAGGGTCTTAAGTCTTAGAACCTGGTGATGATAAGATGTGTGGAGTGAGAAAGAGCAGGGAGAAAAGGGTGACAAGATTTCTTTGCTGGGTAACAATGAATAGTGGTTTACTGGGATAGGGAAGGTGGAAAGTTAAGCTGGTTTTGGAGCTCTGTATACAGTTAAAGATTTAGAAATCAAATAGCTTTAGTCCTGAAGCTTTAGTTCATATATATATATATATATATATATATATATATATATATATCTCTAGAAAAAGACACTCCACATAAAAAGACAAAAATATATATCTCACACATATAATCTCTATAAAACTCTCTAGCTCCGATATGGG